>JBCFYV010000012.1:67750883-67820429 GCA_039000515.1 Timema cristinae | reverse complement strand
ATATATTAGAGTAGCAGATTAAACGAATAACAGTGTTTTAATTTTGTAACTATTTAAAATTAAAATTAACATTATTACCTACTTGCCTACTGAGTTAAATTTAAAGATATAAATAAGAAATACACTGAATGAAATATATATATATATATATATATATATATATATATATATATAGTTATAGAGGGAAATAGTTTTGGAAATTAATAAACTAGCACACTAACCAACCACAGTGTGGGATCACCTAAAATTAATAATGTCATGAAAAGGGAAGCAATTGTCTCACATTGTGTGCCGTGCCATGTGCAATTCAGAGAAACACTAAGAGACCAAACTTTCTTCGGTCTCTTTATTTCCATTATTTTATGGTGATATTTTCTTAACATTTCCTCACCTCGAAATCTTGTGGCCCCCCTAGTTGATCTCGCGGCATTCCTAAGGGTCACGGCACACCGTTTGAGAATCCCTGCGCTAAATGGACTAAAGGCGTTCACTTTATCAACACATTAATTTAATTTAATTACTGCTTAATCATTTATTTCTTGCTAGCTCTCAATGCGGATTTTACTTTTTTTAAACTCTCAAGAGATTTTATTATTAATGACGAAGACGTAAGGGTTTAATCCCTGCGTTAGCAAGACCTCTCCATTTTAAAAATATTATTAGATACTAGGCTTATAAAGGTGGTATCAGCACAATTATATAAGATTATTTCAATGTCGACGTTAATGTTTTCTTTTGTAGTAGAGATGTATATCTCAAATTTTGTTTTATTTTAAGATTTTCTCCATTACAATTGATTTCAGATTAGATTGTACTCCTTTTTTCATTTTTGAATTGAGTAATCCTAACTGAAAGTGTTTGGCTGATGTGAAAGAACGGGGCTGAGTGGGCCATTAGTGTGAGTGAAACAATAGTGTCGTTGATTTGCTTACTAATCACGGTGATTTGTCCAAGAAGTGATGTCATAACGTGAGACGTAGAAGGGCAATCCCGAGCACACTACTGCGGCACTACTGGCCCACTCACACTATTTGTCCAAGAAGTGATGTCATTACGTAAGACGTAGAAGAGCAGTCCCGAGCACACTACTGCGGCACTACTGGCCCACTCACTATTTGTCCAAGAAGTGATGTCATAACGTGAGATGTAGAAGGGCAGTCCCGAGCACACTACTGCGGCACTACTGGCACACTCACTATTTGTCCAAGAAGTGATGTCATAACGTGAGACGTAGAAGGGCAGTCCCGAGCACACTACTGCGGCACTACTGGCACACTCACTATTTGTCCAAGAAGTGATGTCATAACGTGAGACGTAGAAGGGCAGTCCCGAGCACACTACTGCGGCACTACTGGCACACTCACTATTTGTCCAAGAAGTGATGTCATAACGTGAGACGTAGAAGGGCAGTCCCGAGCACACTACTGCGGCACTACTGGCACACTCACTATTTGTCCAAGAAGTGATGTCATAACGTGAGACGTAGAAGGGCAGTCTCGAGCAACACTACTGCGGTACTACTGGCACACTCACTATTTGTCCAAGAAGTGATGTCATAACGTGAGACGTAGAAGGGCAGTCCCGAGCACACTACTGCGGCACTACTGGCCCACTCACACTATTTGCCCAAGAAGTGATGTCATAACGTGAGACGTAGAAGGGCAGTCCCGAGCACACTACTGCGGCACTACTGGCCCACTAACACTATTTGTCCAAGAAGTGATGTCATAACGTGAGACGTAGAAGAGCAGTCCCGAGCACACTACTGCGGCACTACTGGCACACTCACACTATTTTTTCACTACTAAAACCAATCCATACACACTGTTGTGAGACTTTTGGAAATAACACTATTTGTTTACAGAATTTTGTTTACTTTAAGCTATAAGTTACCTTGAGTAAACAATATTTTGGTGGGAGCGAACTGTTTGGTGCTTTTCAGATTTAAATAGTTGTATAATATTGCTAGTTCTCTTAACTTACAGAGAAGTAAGTTAATGTATTAGTTTTCGAAATGTTGAGTCCCGTCACCCCGCCAGTTCTTTAACTCACATATATAAATTTCAAATGTTAAAATTTAATTAGATATCTTCAAGAGTCGGTTTGCCAAATTTAATTTTTTTATCACAACGATATTTTTTTCTTTTTATAACCTTCCTTCCCCTATTTACCGAGGTCCTGGTTAAAATATGAAATGCTTAGACTCATATATCTGATTAGTGTAATCCCTTTACTTTCCTTACGAATTTTCTAACACGCTTGGAATTAGTTTATTCTATTAGTTCTGAAAATTTTAAATCTTTCGCCCCCACACCCATTTTTTAAAACTACAATTTAAAAAATTAATTTCTAAGACTTTTTTTTGTTTTATTTCAAGGTCCTTTTGCTTGACTCTACAATTTTAATTTTTTAGCACACCCAAAAGTTTTGTTTCTGTTCATACTCCCTCTCCTAATGTCTTGGGCCCCACTTAAACATTTTAAGTTGGAAAAATTGTACAACTATTTTGAGTGGTTATTTTATCAGTCTGCTAAATTTAATTTTCACATCACACTGATAAATAATTATTTATATTAGTTTCAGTAATATTGAACCTCCTTTCACAATTTTTCTCCCCAACTCTTAGAAATTAATTATTTCAAGATTTATTTGGTTATTTGGAGTTGTCTCTTTACCTGTTTGCCAAATTTTAGTTTTATACCTCATATCTAAAGGTTTTTTCCCCTAATTATATCTCTCCCTTCCGCTTCTCCCTCCCATATCCTATAGTCCCATTTTGATATATTCATTTTTTTTTATTCTCTGGTTATATTAAGTAATCCCCCTACCTTCCGCGAAATTTCAGCTTTCCGGCCTATCTATAAGTACCCTATCTTTTTCTTAACACACACGCACACTTTCTTTCTGCTATATAGTCTATAAATTATATATTGATATTAGTCGAGTATATATGTACCCATTCGGGTTATACGCATACATTAACTTTGCTAATGGAATAGGGACAAGGAAGCTAGAATTATAGAGGAAATGTAAACGCATTTGCGTAGAGTAAAAGTTGGAAACCCTTTAGGAAAACCCGCCGGACATCGGTGCGGGTTTGGGGCTGTTCTCAAAAAGAAATGATATATAACATACATAAATTATACAATGGCTATGCCCTTATTACATAAAATATACATATTAAGCTCAATAAACATACATGTACTAAATTTAAAAAACTATAAACTATGGCACACCAACTGAAAACAATCATGTATGTAATAAAGCTACTAGAAGCTAGGTGAACTCGTGGACTAAATTTCAATCTCATCTGATATCGTTTATCTGTGACGGGTAGCCGTGCTGTAAATCTCACCCATGAAAACTGAGTGTTTAAAACTAATCCGGATATATTCCCTCTAAATGCCTCGTCTTCATTCCTACCCCACTAGCTTAGTTAAGTGTGGATGGATAGCTTGGCCATGTTGGGTGCAAATACATAATAATATAAAGAGAGCCAATGAACATCATACTCCTTTTTACACTTAACAAGCGTACAATAAAAATATATATATATTTTTAACCAAACTAAAATCATTTTCTTATTTTACTTTGATTGTGTATTTATTAAAGCAGATTAGAGGAATGTACCCGATGTGGATACACTTCTTCCATATTATACCTTTCACATTCCTTTCTAATTTGTATAAATATGCGACTAACACGGTCGGATATTAGAAAGCTAAACACACAATTATTTTAAATAAATATTATTTTTGCATGGCGTCGTACTACATTTTGATGGTGTTGGGAGGAGAGTTTTAGATTAACTGCACCCTCATTTACGTGGAGGAAGAGTAAAGGTACAGCTACACGGTCCGCACCACACAACAAAAGTGCAGAGCAATGCTCTCTCGACGATTCGTCCGCGCCGGTGCTGTGCTGTGCAGACTCGTGTAACCACAGGCATTTAAAAACCTGGATAGCATCCCACCGGAAAAATGCGGTGCGTTGCGGTTTCGTGTAGCCGGTCCTATAGACGTCAATTACGAGGAGAGAAAAAAAAACACTTTCAGTAAGTATGTCTAAGATTAGAAACCTCGCCATCAAAGCAAATTGAACGAGCTTGTTGAGGATAAGACAAGGCAAGCTTCCTTATCTTTTCCAGTAGCTGTGTGTGAACAGAAACATAGCTTCTTATATGGCGGTAGTGTCTGATGCTGAAGATGAAGGTGAGGGGTCTTTGTTTGGTTTTAAAAATGAGATAAAACGTTAGTTTAAATGAGCGCTATAATCGGCCTTAGTCGAGAATGTTAGATATGGTATATTCGCGCAAAAATTCTTAATTTTAAAAAACTATGAACACCATGAGATGTGCGTCAAGCTATTTTAAAATCCCGACCTAAAGGCAAAAATCAAATATCTAATGGTTCCTAGTTAATCCACCATTAATTTAAAATAAATTTAAAACCTTAACAAATGAAGATAAAAAGTAATTAAAAACAAACTGCTATTTAAAAATGTAATTTTTATGTCTAGTAGTAAATATTTAATTGTTTGGAAAGGCCAGGCCGCCCCCGTGGTTCGGATTCCACGTTAAACTGTAGGTCCTTCATTTCATCTCACAATCACCCTACCATTACACATTAGCGTAAGTGCGTATAACCCGAACGGGTAGTAAGACGCGGTGCTAATAATAATGATAATAATAATAATAATGTTTGGAAAGTATTCAGTCGATCGTAATGAAATATATATACGTTCATCTAGTTATTAAGTCAAACAAAACAAAAAATCAAACACTTTAAGTTAGTAGGTTTGGAAGATTTTAAACATCTAATTTCATAAGTTAAAACAGCTTTTAAAGGAAATAATAATAAAAAAATGAATTGAAACAATTAGAATGAGTTTTGTTGAAAAAAAAAATTTGTATGCACAATTCTGCTTAAGACGATTCAAATGTATTTTATTGTATTTTATAGTAGTATTAAGTACTTCCCGTGGGAAGAAATCATTTCAACCTATCGGAAAGAGATTCTTCGTTAGTTTGAATATTGTGTGTCTTTTCTTATTTGATCTTGCATCTTTAAAATATTGAATATAAATTATAACACCTACTATAATTAAAACAATTATAACAAATTTAAATAATGGGTATAAACGTGTTTATGCTAATCATAATGTCTTCTTCGCAAACGATATTTATGTCTGGCTCAGTGGCGGCTCGTAGCTAAAATTAGTGGGGGTGCTGCTCCAGAAAATGTTTAGCCTTTGTTTTAAAATTGTGTAAAAGGGGGGAAAAAAATGTGTAAAAAGAAAATTTATTCAGGAACTTGATAAAATATTAACAAATAAACCTAACTTTTTTACTTACTTTAACTTAAATTGTTACATTATCTTTATAGAATTCAATATGAAATATTTAGTGTAAAAACGTATAATGAGAAAGAATTTTTGTGAAATTACAAAATTTTTACTCTAATATGTCTATATTACTTAATTAAATGGATAGTTTGTGGTTATACAAATATGATTTAGGATATGAATCACAATTAAAATAACACATTAAAAAATGTGAGTCAAGGTCACAACATGCTAACAAGTGAAATTATGACAAGAAACACATAATTAAACATAATTAAACTATATGGATAACTTTAGTATTGATTGATTAGAGGAGTACGGCGCCGTAGATGTGCCGAAACATGTAGTATTCTAAGGCCGTCTCAACGACGCCTATAAAGGAGCGAGGAAATTCAGATAAGAGAATAGAATTCAACTAAATGTCATATACTTCAACATTTTGTCAACTTTCTTAAAAAAAATTAAGTTTTAATTTTTTCCTACTAATTCTTTTGTGACTTTGACTCACATTTTTTAATGTGTTATTTTAATTGTGATTCATATCCTAAATCATATTTGTATAACCACAAACTATTCATTTAATTAATTTATATAGACATATCAGAGTAAAAATTTTGTAATTTCACAAAAAATATTTCTTGTTATACGTTTTTACACTAAATATTTCATATTGAATTCTATAAAGATAGTTTAATATTGCTTTCTTATTACAATTTCATCATGTATTTCATAAATTGTTACAGTTCAAGCTTGATCTATTCATTTAAAAATTAAATCCATCTTTCTTGTTTTAATTTGCGCAAAAAGATCAAAAATTTTCGCCTTGATCTCTGAATGACAATTGAGGAAATTTTTCCCCATTGAAAGTACTGCAAGAGCATTTAGTCTATCTGTTAAATAAAAGAACTGAAAAAAAAAGGAATCAAATAGAATAGATGGAAGCAGAATAATAATCTAATTCTACACTCTTCTACACTTTATCACATTCAAGAATATGGTACATGGTTTTTAAGCACAACACACGCTGAGTAAAATAAAAACTTCCACCATAGCGCCAGAGCCGGCACTGCGAGAGCAACAGTGCTCTCTCTACCTTGCAGTCCCACCTTCCTGCGCACCCCCTATGTGCACATGCGCACAACAGTCAAACACCACGTCGCTGGCACTGTGAATCGCACAATTCCATACAAAGATTTTTGTAACTTTTTCATAAACTGAGGGATGGCTACTGAAGTACTTACATTAAGGAATATATATTGTACTGCAAAAATTAAGAAATAATTAAAGAAAAAAAGAACTCATTATATTAAATGTTATCGATACTATCAAGTGGAAATAGGGGTTGCTGCAGTTCCGCAGTGCCTATACACGAGCCGCCACTAGTCTGGCTGGACTTTTGTTAATTTTCGAGTTTGAATCGGAAACAAAACGACATGAAACATGTGAGTCGCGCACCACACTGGCATTTTCTTACTTCTTTTAACTTTGAACCGACAGCATCGGTGGCCACATGGTCTAAGGCACCACTCTCGAAATATACTATACTGCCGATGACGGGGAGATATTGGTTTGATCCCGGTCGGGTGCACCGATGGTTTTTACTATATGGTTTCTTCAATCTCTCCACGCAAATGCGTATACAATTCCTCAAAATTCACCGTCCCTCATCCCTAAACCATTAACTTAATCAGTACATCAGCATATAATCTGAATGCGTGGTCAGACGCGGTGCTAAAAAAAAACCCACTTTGAACCAAGCTTATTTCTTCTTGAGAAGCCGCCACGAGGTCAGAACAATGAATCACCACCACAAGGTCATGGGGTCAGTCTTGGCCCATTAGCCCAGACTTTTACCCCCTGGTAATTGACTCCCCTTCCCCCCAATTATATAACTCCTCACCATTATCTCTTTCTCGCGCCTTGGCGAATAAAGTTGGCCGACTGTGATCCTCACGCCTCTCTCTCTGTCTTTGAACTGATAAGAAACTTTCACCCCGATTTTTTTTCTTGGCGTAATTAACGTAAGCCTTCTAATCGCACAGCAGATGACTTACAAACTAAGTTTAACTAGGACAGTACACCTAACACTAGAGAGAGCTTGTATTCACTAATTATCCATCCGCGTTGATGATCGCACGATATTATTTTAGCTACTATCTGTCCAGATTGTACGCATATGTGGGTTAGTGATTAGGAAGGTTGAATCTAGAGGATGTGTACCCAAGTTTGCGTGAGGGTAGAGTGGAAAACCACCCTCAATACGCCCGATCTGGTTTAGAAGCAAATATTGGTACATTTCCTCAAAATCCTACCTTCCTCTTCCCTACCTCAGTAGTGTGAATATGTGAATGGTCTGACCAAGACTAAGTACACACAAAATGAGGTATTAGCTAACGCCTTTTTTTAAAACCAATGAACCAAATACACAAACATTACTTTTTTTTTTAAATGTTTTTAGCGTGCACTTTCTGTACCGATTAATGTAAACATAGAACAGATACAACACCCAGCCTCCGGCCATTAATTCATCACTGTGAAAGGGAACCGAACTTGCGACCCTTTGCTTAATAGTCAGACACGTTACCAACTAAGATAAGGTGTCGGACTCACGTGGTAAAAAGATGGGAAAGCAATAAAATAAAAAAACATGTTTTATTGTTTATAGGTTCTTCCTTCAATTTAATCATTAGATATATGTGTGGTAGACTCTGAACATTTTGTAACTATTTAATATAATAATGGGAAATTAAAGAAAAAGTAAAAAAAAGGGGTGACAAATAAGGCACATTACGGATACGGGAATCGAGTTTCATGTTCTGGCCTATGTTGTGGACGTCAATGGTTTCATCATTAGATACCGGAAACAAATGCACCATTCGTACACGCCTTATTTGATAAATTGATCAGTTTAAAAAGTAAATGGTACGTTGTGCGCACATACTTTTTCACTCTTTTATCTAAATTATACAATAACTTATAAGGTACATTGTTAAAGAAACCTAAGTGGAAAAAAAAAGAGCATCGCATTTCACCAAAGAGCATACATGATATATTAAACAATGTCACGGTCTAGGGGTAAGGTGTCAGACTTCTATGCTAGCGGCTGGGGTCCAATCCTCGGTCTCGGTAAAGATTTATCTGATTACCAAACCCTTCCTTCACCTCTGACAAGACATCTTGTGAATGTGGGGAATACCAGGCCTCCACCGTGGTTCGGATTCCACGTTAAACTGTAGGTCCTTCATTTCATTTCACAATCACCCTACCATTACACATTAGCGTAAGTGCGTATAACCCGAATGGGTAGTAAGACGCGGTGCTAATAATAATAATAATAATAATACATAGGCGTAAGTTAAAACCCGAACGGGTAGTAATACGCGATGATAGAATTAAAAAATAAATCAAAGACAATCACAAAATTGGAAATTTTCACTTTTGTCAAATAGTCTAGCCTCGAAGCAATGTTCATAGAAAAACTGCGTATAACCCGAACGGGTAGTAAGACGTGGTGCTAATAAACATAGAAAAACGAGATGCGCAATTTTGTTTTTAATGTTAAACAGTGCTTGGATACGAATTTTAATCAAAACCATTAGTGCCGATTTTGAGAAAACTGATTCTTTTCTCTTTTCCACCTTAGTAAACAACCCTTGGTTTCAGGGTTGGATGGAATTTAAAAAAGTCTTATGAAAACCCTAAATACCGACTTTAAGCCCGATCAGTAAAATGGTTTTGGCTCTAGTCCCAGTATTTAATAAACAAACAATACACATGGAATTAAAAATAAAAATCTGAGATATTGAGGTTCAAATTCCAATTGGTTGTTATAAACTTGTTGTTTTTTCAAAATGGTTTCCCATTCTTTCTTTACGTAAATGCGTGTACACTTCCTCTAAATTCAACTTTATACATCCCTGACTCATTAGCGTAATTAGTATAATTTCGTATAACCTGAACAGGCAGTAAGAATGCAAAAAATAAAAGTAGAATTGAGACCAGATAAACCATTTACTTATATTTAATCAAATACAACATTGAAAAATTGATCATTTTAAAAATAAAACACTGTATCACTGATCCAAATTACGTTATTGGCAAGTGAAAACTGGTTCAAGTGTAATTTTTAATTTAATACACTGGTTAATCGGTCGTGAGATTGTCCCTAAACCCATCTCACGGCTCATTAACCGTGATTTAATATACAATATTACGCTCGAATCTGAAAAACTATTGAAGTGCGGTTTCTTATATTCTGCAATTGTCAACAGCGAAATTGGGATCAGTTTAGTATATTTTTAATTTTAAAATAACTAGTTTTTAATTTCGTTATGTATTTTAAAATATGGTATAAATAGCTTCACCGGTCTAAGTTTTTCTGGAGTAGAATACAAAGAACCTTTCCAAGATGTGATGCCTGGTTGAGCTGTATTACTTATACCCTTATTTTAGTAGTTTCCAAAAGTTATTAAAACATATTTAATGTATCCAAACATCAAGTCATGTTTTCTGCAGTTGTCACTTTTAATAGCTATTATCAATATCAATAAAATAACACAAATAATACGGTAAAACCCGCCTCAATGGCGTAGTTGGCTAACGCGCTAGTCGTGTTGAGCTCGACTGCTGAGGACGGGGAGATCTAGGATCGAATCTCGGTCGGGTGAACTGGGGGTGGTTTTTCCTAAATGGTTTTCCACTCTCCCTCCACGCAAATGTGGGTTCACTTCCTCTAATTCAACCTTCCCAATTCCTAATCCATTAGCGTAATTAGTACTTAAAGCTTATAACCCGAACGGGTAGTAAGACGCGGTGCTAATATTATTATAATACGGTAAAATGCGATAGTCAAATATTGGCCGCAAAGAAATATGTTTGAATTTTATGATCTGTTCTTCCAACCAAAATCAGGGTGGGGTTAGAGAGGCTCTTAAGCTAGTTTGTAAGTCATGGGTTGCTATAAGATGTTTGTTTAGAAAGTGTACATTCAATATTATTATCAGAATCAAGCTCTACGAAACACAGTTCCTAAGAACACCTGCATGGCGTGAGTTTGCTCTTATTTCACACCACGCTTGCTGCATATTAATTTATTTTTGCCATCTGTTTCTGTGCGCCTCGTATTGAGTAATATTACTAATGGAGATAATATATGCAAACAAGATCTACCGTGGGGGATATTTCCCATCTTTAACTTCCCATCTCTTTTCTAGCTCTTCCAGAAATATGAGTGAAGCTCACAGAGATAAGAGCGGAAGTTTTCTTCCTACCGTTTTCAATCCAATTTGTCTCCTAAAAGAGGGAGAAAATGAATTGCACTCGTTCTTACTCTCTGAAGAGGATGGTGAAGATAAGAACGAGTTGATTAAATGGACCTTTGCGACTCGACAGAGACAAGGACCTCACACAATTATTATGAAACTTCATTTTCAAGGTGTAGTTAGGCGGCCAGCCACACGCTATTTAATTTAAAACTACAAAGTACGCTAGCTCGAGTTCTACGAACTGACTCAGTGAGTCTATATTTATAAACCAATTAGTTTACTTTCGTCTGATATTTATTATTCATATTTGTGATAATTAAGTTGTAAGGATTTATTTTATTTACTAACCATCTATTATTATTGATCATACTGTCAGTAAATTAGATTTTAAAAATAAATAAACTAATAAGTACATAATAATCACAAATTAAAACCCATATACAGGTATCAGCGGCCCGACTGACTATGGCGGTAAGTTCACAATGTACCGGAATGTCTTTCGACGAGAGAGAGATATCGAGTGACCCAGATTTAACGATAAAATTACTAAGAAGGGAATGCAAGTAACTATAGTGTACAGACACCATTTACATATTCCACAAGAAAATTAGTGATCTTGGTTATAATAATCGAACCTAAAATAAAATTTAAAAATATTGGAGGCGCCGGGTATCGATCCCGGTACCTCTCGCATGCTAAGCGAGCGCTCTACCATCTGAGCTACGCCCCCTGTTAAGAGGTACTGTTGTTTCCCCCCTAGTATACAGAGTATACGGTTACTGAAGCCATTGTGGAGAGATGACCTACATATTGCCGTCATTAACCGTTACTGGAGCGAGTCCGATGTAACCACTTTCAGTACGTGAGACGACCTTATCTTCCTCACAGCAGTTATATAGACTAAGGTTGTTTGATACCAATTTTTTTAACGAGACATTAATGTTTATTTTACACCGTCCCTTGCTACCCGTTCAAGTTATCTTCATTTAGTTACAGCAATTGAGAAATCTCTTTTTAAAAATTCTGGTTTTTGATTCGTTAAATAAAAACCATATTGTGTAAGCTTGCTACCTTTCGGGGTAAACGAAATATACATATAAGTTTATGTAGATCGGCCCTATAAAAATATTGCATGATATACTTTGAAGTAGTTTATAGTTTGACATTTTAACATAATCGAGAGTTTGGAGCAATTCTGGGTTATGTAAATTTGGTCAAAGCGGGACCTAAGAAAGTCTTGTCGGTTTAATTAAGTGTAACTAAGCATACAAATAGTTTCATCAAAATTAAATGTCATTCAGTAATAAAATAGATGAAGCTTTGTACATATATTTGTAATGTTTTGGGTAAAAGGTCCATTATCGTACGGGACACTACTTCGGCACGTAATGCAAGCAGTTAACATGTGTCTAGGTAGGAATTAGGAAGATAAGATTTTAAAAAATGCACCCTCATATGCGTGGAGGGAGAATGATAAACCATTTAGGAGAAACTATTTAGGGAAAACCACTCTTCAGTAGACCTAACCGGGATTCGAACACTGACTCCCCTGTGGTCGGCGAACGATGCAAGAAGAAATAGAAGCCTTTGTCCTCATGGTATGAGTAAGGAGGTATTCGATGGAGGAAAAACTACAACTCTTATTGGATCCGGATGAGATTCGAACCCTATCCTCACCGTCACTGATAGACTGGTAAATTAAATTAAACTGTTTAGACTTGCACTGTTACACAAGCCTAGAGCTTGACGTGGAGGTTGGGGTTTGAATCTCTGTTGGATGTATAGGAATGGTTTTCATTATCCTTTGTCGACTCCTTTGCGGTTGCACACATTCTAAAACAACCCTCATCATTCCCATATCTCGAATTTATCCTTTAAATAAACCATTTGTTAAAACGTACTGATTGAATTCAATGATTCTCTCCGGTGGCCACATAGTCTAAGGCAGTGGTCGGGAAAATACGGCCCACAACTGATTTGATCTGGCCGGCAAAATATTTAACAAACATACAAATTATGTTCATAAAATTAAATTATAAACTAATTTCAAAATGAGAAATATAAAAGTTGAAATATTTTGCTAGATTTTTTTTTTTCAGACCTGCTCACTAATTATTTTGTTCAGACCCCTACGCCCCCCGCGATCGATATAAAAAAGGTTGGTCTAAAGACGTCACTCTTGCAGTAGACTGGACTACCGATGACGGTCCTGGTCGGATGTATTGAATTTTTTCCTAAATGTCTTCCCACTCTCTCTCCACGCATATGCGGGTACACTTCCCTAGTCATTCTTCCTCATCCCTAACATATTAACATAATGAGTACATATGCGTATAACCTGAAAGGTTAATAAGCATAAGTAAGATGTTGAGGTAAATTATTATTATTATTACTATTATTATTAGCACTGCTTCTTACTACCCATTCGGGTTGTACGCACTTACGCTAACGTGTAATGGTAGGGTGATTGTGAGATGAAATGAAGGACCTACAGTTTAACGTGGAATCCGAACCACGGGGGAGGCCTGGCATTCCCCACATTCACAAGATGTCTTGCCAGAGGTGAAGGAAGGGTTTGGTAATCAGATAAATCTGTGCTGGGACCGAGGATTGAACCCCGGACCCCAGCACAGAATTCCGACATATTACCCCTAGACCGCCAGGTCACCCGCAGTAAAATAATAAACAATTACATGATTTTTTAAATGATCTCGCAACTTAATTGTTTATGTGCATCGCGTTTAACTACCCGTCCGGTCCATCCACTTATTTAAACTATTAGAGAAGAGATAAGGAAGGTATGATTGAGAGGAAATGTACCTGTATCTGTGTGGATGGAGAATGGGAAATTATTGAGAGGTAAGAAAAAAACCTTTTAAACTCAGCATGGATTAGAGCCCCGATCTACTCGTCACTAGCAAATCAGATTTGGATGAGCTCGACACTTAGACCGCGTGCCCACCGGTGCGGGACTAGACAGTGATGAAAAGGGTGAGAACTGCATGGCCGTAGTGTATTTTCAAGAAATAAATAGTTTGTAAATCATTATCTGGTTCAGAATGTGGACGTTAACTATACCCAATAATAATAATAATAATAATAATAATAATAATAATAATAATAATAATAATAATAATAATAATAATAATAATTTCCTCTATTATAGTGCTGACCAACAATCGTGAGACCTATGACCTCTGAAACGCACACAGGCACTTTACAAATACATATAATTACATGAGGAAATAAGATAAACAATCATAGCTAATTAATTATATATACTGATGAATACTGTAGTTACAAAAATAGAAACTAATAGTAACAATAAAAACAACAACTAAAGAGTAGAAATATATTAATAATAATATTATTATTAACAAATAATAATAATAATATAATATATATTTTTTTCCCTATCTAATGAGGATGGAAAGCCATGTCAAGTTGAGGTGTTTCATTGTACAACTTTCTATAATGATAAATGTTGTAATACCAAATATAATCCTCTGGTAGCTCAGTTGGTAGAGCGGTGGACTGTAGAAGGCAATATCACTGACATCCATAGGTCGCTGGTTCAAATCCGGCCGGAGGATATATTTTATGTTTAAAAAAAAAATATATGGAATATAAAAACTATTTTCTAACAGTTATTTCTATTTTAAGTGTACATACTCTGGTACGTTAGATAAATTATAAATATTATCTTAAATGAAAAGTAACGCCAAAAAAAAGTTACGGCGTTATTTAAATATACTTTCTCATACTCGCTTTCTTATCACCGCATCTTATCTGTTCAGTTCATGGACGTGCCTGGCTTTCAGACTTTGGGGGGGGATGGGGACACAAAATATTATAAGTGATTTGACGTTCACTAATAATAATAATTGTTTATATACTAAGTATAAGCAAAGCCTACACTAGCAATACTCTTAAACTCAGTTTCATATTCAATATAAATGTTTCGGATGAACATTAATATATATATTTTTTTTAAATTCACCTCAGATTAAAATAACAATTTTTTCTTAGTTGTTCAACATTTTAAATACTATAGCCCTACATGCAAGAGAATGAGTAATTTTGAATTAAATAGGTACTGGGAACTATATTTAATGTATCACACTGACAACACAACTTATAAATAAAATACTTATATGTCATACAAAATACATTTATATGAAAATGAAAAAGCATTTAATTTAAATTAGCTTAGGCTTCACCAAAGACTCTAATTCTTCGTTCATTAACTACAATAAACTTGTTCATAAGATTATGAATGCTTATCTTATCCAATATATCTTTATGCGTGTGACACACAGCCACATGAATAATGGGCCTCTGTGTCATATTGTTCCTCAAGTACGTTTTAAGGCGTCGTAACAAACTAAATGATCTTTCCACCTCACTCGACGAGCTTGGAAAAACGAGCAGTATACACCACAGAACCTCAACATTACTGAGTTTTACTCTCACTTCAGGAGATAGTCCTTGAAATTTGGTTAGGGCATCTTCAACACAAGTAGGTGTACTTGAACAAAAAACCCTTTTTGTTCAATTTCAAAATCTTTCTCGTTAATTTCAGGATACATTTTCAGCATTGGGTTTATTTCTCCTTTTAAAAGACTCATTTCCAACTTTCTCATGCGATCAAGTCCTTCTTTATCAAATCTTGACCATCAACTTCCAATAGCTGTCTCTATAATGGCAAAATACTCATGGCTAAAGAAGTTCTCGACTGAAGTAGAAGTGAACGCTGTAGCAGGACTTGTGTAACATATTGGTGGTTTCTTCTTTCTTGGTAAATAAGGAGTTTACAGGTTGTTGGTAACAATGATTTTGTTAGCTTCTCTCTGAAATAATACAAACTCATCATTTTCTCTGAGTCTGTGTAAACTTGAAGACACTATTCATATGGCCTGTATATGTTCGTAAGTACTAATTTTTTTCGCTTGAAAAGATTTATTCAAATTTTCAAAATTATTTATTATTTTTCTTGCCATAGGGAAGTCTAAAATAGTTTCTCATGACTCAAACACTATGAATAGCCCACGTTCTGATTGTGAGTGATTTGCTTTAACAGACAGTGCTTCAAGTTTTTTTTAAATCATTGAATAGTTTTCCAGAATCTCTTCAACCTGAGCAGCTCTGTATATTAACAAATATCAATAATAATAATATTATTATTAACAAGTATTAATAATAATATATATATATATTTTTTCCCTATCTAATGAGGATGGAAAGCCATGTCAAGTTTAGGTGTTTCATTGTACAACTTTCTATAATGATAAATGTTGTAACACCAAATATAATCCTCTGGTAGCTCAGTTGGTAGAGCGGTGGACTGTAGAAGACCATATTACTGACATGATATTATTGACATCCATAGGTCGCTGGTTCAAATCCGACACGGAGGATTTATTTTATGTTTAAAAAAATAGATGGAATATAAAAAAATCTTTTTTTTCCTATCTAATGAGGATGGAAATCCATGTCAGTTGAGGTGTTTCATTGTACAACTTTCTATAATGATAAATGTTGTAAAACCATATATAATCCTCTGGTAGCTCAGTTGGTAGAGCGGTGGACTGTAGAAGGCAATATTTCTGAAATCCATAGGTCGCTGGTTCAAATCCGGCCCGGAGGATATATTTTATGTTTAAAAAAATAGATGGAATATAAAAAATATCTTTTTTTTCCTATCTAATGAGGATGGAAATCCATGTCAGTTGAGGTGTTTCATTGTACAACTTTCTATAATGATAAATGTTGTATAACCATATATAATCCTCTGGTAGCTCAGTTGGTAGAGCGGTGGACTGTAGAAGGTAATATCACTGACATCCATAGGTCGCTGGTTCAAATCCGGCCCGGAGGATATATTTTATGTTTAAAAAAAATTAGATGGAATATAAAAATATTTTCAACAGTTATTTCCATTTTAAGTGTACACACTCTGGTACGTTAGATAAATTATAAATATTATCTTAAATGAAAAATAACGCCAAAAATTAAAATAAACGTTACGACGTTATTTAAATATACTTTCTCATACTCACTTTCTTATCACCGCATCTTATCTGTTCAGTTCATTGACGTGCCTGGCTTTCAGACTTTGGGGGGGATGGGGACACAAAATATTATAAGTGATTTGACATTCACTAATAATAATAATTGTTTATATACTTAGTATAAGCAAAGCCTACACTAGCAATACTCTTAAACTCAGTTTCATATTCTGGTCGGATGAAGGGGCTTGATGCTGGCTTTAGATAGCAAAGCACCATTAAAAGCAGCTTCTTGGATATTAATAAACTTAGTTTTAGCTATTAATGATTGTGAAAACAAAACTCCAGGATCATTTGCCCATTGTATTGAATTCCTCGCGGTAATTGGATGTAGCACATGCATCCCTTGTGATCAAGTTAGTGCAATGTGCCCCACAGTGAGCAAACACGGCTAAAGTCTATCTATCCGACTGTACTCCTTTGTTGATCCCACTCATATTTGGAGCACCAGCATAGGTTTGTCCACGCTAGTTCGAAAGAGGTAGTTGAACTCTAGTCATTATATCAAAAATAATGGCTGCACTTGACTCCTCAGTTGTTTTAGTAGCACTGTATAGTCCCAACAAACTTTCATGAGGCTCTAAGTTTTCATCAACCCTACACACACACATATGCTAAGCTGTTCAGTCCCAGTAATATCACGTGTACCATCACAAATCAAAGAAAACAAATTAAATATAGAATATTGAATTTCAGCACAAAGATTTCTCACAATTTAATTGCCCATTATTTCCAAAATCTTATTTTGAATTTTTCCATCTGTGTATACCTTTCGTTGCTTATTAAACTAATTTACAAGCTAGGAATCATACTCTGAACGTAGTTTAGGAAGATGGAATAAGTTTTCACTTTCTTGTTGAGAGCCTCTTAATGCTAAGCCTTTCATGGCTAAATATTTGATTGAGGTGAAAATTTGGAAGATATTCCCTAGAAATCTTACGTTCAGAAACTAAAGAAGAATTTAACTGGGCATTAGTCGGGTGTTTCAGCTGTCTATAACTTAAAACTGCTGGTAAAATACTATCTGACTTTTCATGTGAACGAAACTTGTCCCATGCATTTTTCCAGTTTTTAAATCCATTTTCCTAGCAAGATTGTTATCAGGACCTAATTTATGATATCTATTACAATAAAAACAAAGAACTCCGTGTTCATTGTTTGTAGAGGCATCCATATGCAGCCAAATGAACTCCTTGTACCATTCTGGGTGAAACTGAAGTATTTTTACTTTTAAATTCTGAGTAGGAAATTTGGTTGGTAGTGTAACTGGCTGGTTTGGTGCTAGATATGTATTACTTTCACGGTTATAAACTTGTGATTGATTCAACAAATTTCCTGTTTTATTAACATTTAGGTTGACTTGAATTGACTTTTCATCAGACTCTCCAAAACAGTGTTTTTTAGGAGATTATAGTTCAATTGGGGAATCACGTTTTGTTTTGGTTAAGAAACGATCCATAATCAAAATAGTTTTACAATCACGTTGATTTGTATCAAGTTCACTTTTACAAACAAACACATTAGCAAACACGACATATGTATTACATAAACTAATTTATCCACAGAACATTAAACAACACACACACACATCACTATTTTATTCATAGCATTTACAAGATTTCTGCAATGATCTGAAAAAGTTTAGAGCTTGCAAATAAAATAATATACTAATACAATACTATTCAAATGAATCAATATATACTCTATTGAATTTAAGGATAATTTTCCTTAAATACTGGGGGGGGAGGGGGGTGTTCCTCCCCCTCCCGCCCCGTCCCCTATACCAGGCACGTCCATGGCTCAGTTTATAGGCGTGCATAATAATTAATTTATTGGGTTAGCGATGAGGAAGGAAGCATTTCGGAGGTAATCTACCCACACTAACGTGGAGAGAGAGTGGGAAAATATTTAGGAAAAACCACCCTCAGTAGACCCGACCGGGATTTAAACCCCGATCTCCCCGTCATCAGTAGGCCAGTCTTAGACGACAGTGATGCCTTAGACCAGAGCTCCCCAACCTTTTTGTACCTTAGAGCACATTCAAAACTAACGGTATTGCGGCGGGCACCAATTACTTTTTAAAGGCCAATTTACTAACTCCCTCTAGGCTCAGAGGTCAGCCTCAACGCTATACACACGGCCGGTCAACTGCCATGTTAAGTTTCCAACAGCGATTGTGACGTTACGTGTAGTTGTGGGTAATACTCAAGGCCGTAGCCATGGTGGGGGGTGGAGGGAGGGATTTAACCCCCTCCAAGTTGACAATTTTTTTTAAAATACTGCTTTATTTACGGTTTTAACAAGACCAACATAATGAAGCAAGGAACTATTTAACTACTCCCAACATTTAGGTGCTTTGGGTACATGTTTATTTAGGCAACAAAGCTGGGTAGACCCATTTCAAGATTTACAAGGAAATAGGAAGTATTATCATGGTATTAGTGAGGGTGAAGAGAATGATGGAAGGGGGTATGTCTTTGAGATTTGTAAATGAACTGGCAAAGAAAGAGGAATGAGAGGGAGGGATTGGAAACAGGGGGGGCTTTCAATCCCCAACTTCTTGAAGACCGCATAGCTGGAGATAAGCACAAACTCGATTTTTGTCGGAAAAGTGACAGATTAAAATTATCGGCGCCTACGGGCATAGGGCTGTGGTCCCCTGCCTTAGACAATTTGGCCACTGAAGTGGGCATTCTCATGTTATAGTAATTAGGAACACAATTATTAACTACCTTTAAACAATTTTCCCCCATACAGATAATAAATAATTTGATCCTCAAATGAAACACTCTTCGAGTATAAATTTTGAACAATATTGTAAAAAAGTTTTTTTTAATTCAAATCTTTTTTTTTAATCAGTAATTTTTCCTCATATCAATTTGTTTCTGAAAAACAAGTGGTTTAGAGTGTTATTTAACATGTTAAACACTTCCCGGATATCAATTTCTTTTAAGCTAAATCGTTTTAGCCATGTTTGAAATATTTCGAATTTTCAATAATCAATAAACTACCCTTAACTTTTGGTAAAAAATCATAAATAAAATTATATTGATGAGGCATGACAGTATAACATATTTAAATCATGTTCGAACGAAATCCATTAAACTGTTTCGACTGAGCCCCAGATATGGACAGATATAATAATTGTGAAACTCACTTGACTTTATAATGAATGTTTCACAATCTACATACAGACATTCTTGACTCAACAACTATTAATAATCTAATGATAACAATGTCATCAGCAGATTATGTCATACTCTCCTTAAACTGAAATCAGGATTAAAACGTGGGTTTACCCGCTTCGGTGGCCGCGTGGTCTAACGCGTTACTCTTGTACTAGACTATAGACTGCCTGTGTTGGGGATTTCTAGGTTCGAATCTTGATCGGGTGTACTGAGGTTTTTTCCTAGCTGGTTTTATAATCTCCCTTCACGCAAATGCGGGAAAATTTCCTATGAATATAACCTTCCTAATTCCTAAAACCATCAGTGCTTAATACCCGAACGGTTAGTAAGGCGCGGTGATAAAAAAAGTTGGTGATTTTTCACTGCTTCTTACCACTAGTTCGGGTCACACACATTTAAACATTAATGTGGTAAGGATTGTGAAGGTAGAATTTTATAGTGGGAAACCGTTGAGGTAAAAACCACCCTCGGTACAATCAAACGGGATTCGAACCCAGAACTCACGCCTTCGCTAACAAACCAACATGGATGAGGTTGACGTTTAGCCTGCGGCAGTTAAAACGTATTCTATGAGAATTATTTTTTGTGTTTGTCCGTTTCATAGAAATATTTGGTTACTTTTGATTTTATTTTTTCGCATCACTTCTTACTATCCGTACAGGATATCACCATAAGACCATTTAGGATAAATCACATCCTGTACACCCAGCTGGCGCTCGGACTCCCTGCCTCATCGTCGCTGGTTACCAGACTTTAGCGGGAGTGACGTCTTCGACTGTAGAATTACCGTAACTTTTTTATCCCAGGCTTTTGTGTGAGTGACGTCTTTGATTGTAGAACCACCGAATATTTTTATCCCAGGCCTTTGTGAGAATGGCGTCTTACGTAGATCATGGGACCACCGAGGCATTTTTTTAAACTTATCGATGTCAATAAATTTACAATATAGGCTATGTATGTGCACCAGTACTGGTGGCACGACTCGTGATGACTTTGTAAGTTCTTGCAAGGAAAATCCAAGCGGCATCGTGTTTACCGCGATCAAATACTCGAAAATCCTAAAACACAACTCGCCGTTTCTTGAAAACTACTTAGATAATCACAAAAAAAAATTCATAATTTGTTATAAAAACCTTACATGACATAAGGAAATTAATATAGTTCTCATATTTCAAATGGTTTGCTTTGGAAAAATTGTTTTCTAATGAAAGAACTATAATGAGGTTTTTACTGCAGACATATTCTCACTCTGTAAAAGTTTTTTTTCCTAATTGAAATAGATGGGTAGTAAAAGTGTACGAATTAAGTTAGTCTCCAAGTAGGGATGTGGTATCGAAATAAAAGTATCGATACTGTACTCATTAAAAGTATAGGAAGAAAAATATCGATACCATAGGCTACTAGTATCGAAATAAAAGTATCGATAACAGTAAATATCGGTATCGAAATTTTAATCCGAAAAAACGTTTTTTTTTATTTAGTAATAATAAGTTCAACTTTTGAATGATAGTTGTAGTTTCATATTTATTTAAACACTGACAATTATAATAATTTAACCATATTAAAGTATATTTAGGTCCATCGCGTCTATGCTATGTATTGGAACTTGGAAGGTATGATAGATATTATTGTATGATGGAGATGCAATTTTTCTAACTAAACTCGTCGTTTATATACTCTATCAAGATAGATTATTAATCGATTTACAAACAATAGAAAACTGAACGCCCTGCCCTTCTTCATCTGCTTAAACAACGCATATAAACGTTTCTGATTCGTCTGCTTGGGGCACCCTTGAGTTGACTGAATTAATCGATATTAGTAAAGTATCGATACTTTTTTCTCAGCCCTATTTCCAGACCCTGTACTGGTATAATCTGTCGGTACAAGTGCACATTTAACACCCCAAATTTAAAGAAACAACCAAACACTGTTGGTTGAAAGATACATAAACATCTTTACTAGCTAAATGAAAATGTAGCTATTATTTTAATAGTAACTCTCCAGCCGTTAGACAAAAGCGCCAAGTTCACATTAAAAGGTTATAAGAAAATGGAGGTGGAACAACCGAGCTGAAAAACTGCTGAGAAATTATATTGAGCCATTCCCCCCACCCCACGCCCTCCTAACTATCCCCTCTATTCCCGTCATTAGCATCCGACACTTTAGCCCATTCGGTAGCGTGTCTATATATTGAGCTAGGGGTCCCGGGCTAAATTCCAGGTATGGTCAGTAAATTTATTATTGGTGAAATATGGATTTACGCTCTCACATAGATGAATGAATGGTCGGGGACTGGATGTTGTGCCTGTCCTAGTTTTAAGTATTAAGCTACGACAGGCCCAGCCGGCCGGTAGTGGAAAATATATGGCTTGAATAAAAAACCTACTCAGAACACAGGCTGGCAACAGAAATAGATGTAAAAAAATCCCTGAAATTGGGTGCTCCTATAAACGAGTTGATAGGCAGGATAGGTATAGTAAAGGGTAATCAAACCAAATAAGAGATTTTGAGGGTATTTTCCCTCCAAGCCAAAAAACAGGCCCGGGTGGGAGGGGGGGGACTCTAGCAAAGGTTTGACAGTTGAAAAATCCTTGAAAATATTTGAAGGGGTTTTCATAATATTTTTGAAATTGGGATGTGCCTAGAAGGTATTTCAAACGGTCCTCACTTGATTTTTTTAAAAGTTAGCTGCACTTAGAAGTTACTTTAAGTAATCTTTTAAACAGCCAATTTTTAAAAAATATTAATAAAATGATCCTTGCTTGGACATTTTTGAAAATTGGATGTCTCTAAAAGTTTGGTAGGGTTTGTGTTTAATCGTATCATTTTCTAGTATGTAGGGTGATAAATAAATGTATACGGGGGAAAGCTTATCCCAGAAGCGAGAGGGTGGAAGCAATGCGCTCGTGTGTGTACCTTCGGCTCCGGTTTCACCGTCACTGGTTCCTTCCGACTGGCAGCGTCTAGACGCTGCTTTAGACAAGATAGGGGTGCTTCCCTAACTCTTTTCCTATATCTCGGCTTACAAATACCGGGTGTCCCCTAGAGCCACTATGTACCCCACACCGGTGGCAACACTGCGTCAAAACTGCAATATACTGGATACGTCATCGTTTGTATCTTGGCTGGTTGCACTCGGGGGTGATTTTTACATTCTTCTCCACGCTAATGCGGGTATATTTCCCCTGAACTACCCTCTTTAGACTCCAAGATTAGTTTATGTTAATACTAATAATTTAAGGGATAGAGAGAGTAGTTTTAAATTAAGTGCACTTGCATTGAATGGGAAATGGGTTAATCACATGTGGGAAAACTTTTTCCAGTGCACTCTTTAGAAATTCAAATGCTGCTGCTGATGATATCCGAACCAATGGGCATGTGCAGAATCACACGATTATCATATAGTCTAGTTCACCTGGAACACGGAGGTTGGGGTTCGAATCCTAAATGAGTTTGAAACCTTAGCTCATTCGATAAAGTGTCTGCCTACCTATATAAGGTTACCAGGTTCGACTCTCGGTATGGCCTAAAAATGCATCATTGTTGAAATCTGATGAATTAACTGCCGGATCTAATTTTGTCTACAAGTATTGTGTTGATATAATCATTTGGTTCAAAAAGTTCTAGTAAATACCTCAACTAAAACAAAAATCCTAAATGGTTTTGTTACTTGAGAATTCGACAACTTTACTCCTAAAACGCTACCTTCCTCGTCTTTACCCCATTAGTGTAATAATATGGATAGCCCGGGCGGGTAATAAGAAGCAGAGCACGAGAAGAAAAATAAAAGTAATTTGAAAACTTACGTTGCGCCGCCGTATCCCGGGAAATTGGGCGTGGCTTCTTACCCTTGTCCCATTAGTTATGGTATGTAATAAGTGCACTTATCTTCTTGTTGCACGAATATCACCCTATAATACAGTGGTTCTAACATCATGAACCCACCAAGATCCCATAAGCACGGGCAATGTTTTTATACTCAATTCAGTATAAGGGTTATTCTCAAACTGAGGGACAAATAGGAAATCCAAAAATAAAAATTTCAGGAAAAGTATAATTTATTGCCAGATTACACGAAATTTACCAAAGAAGTAGGTAAGTAATAACACTAGCAGAACTTGATTTTACAATTTTCTCGTGGCTTTTTTTTTTAGTTTTACCAAAGTGGTTACTCATAATCCATCACTCCGCTAACACTGTTTCAGATGCACATAAATATGTTATAATATCTAAAATCAAAATAAAATATGTATTTTTAATAAGTATACGATATTTTTTTAACAATAATATAAAAACAGATACATTTTTATTAATTTATTGGACTTAAGATTTTTTAAGTGAAGAATCATTGTAACGTTATTTGCCACCCTTCCGTGTATTTCCCTATATTAATCTAATTTTTGTAAATAGTTTCCAATTTATTTTCGTTTGAAATTATGCAATTCAAATTTCAGCCGCAGCATAACGAGTTGTGTTACCGGTGTGACAAATAATATTTACATCCATTCAAAAATAAAAGGACGGTAGGAAGAAAGTATAATACTGTTTTAAATAATTTAAATGTGGAATTTTGACCTAAGGGAAAACACTTACCTTTTATTAAACATATTAATTATCCTTCAAAGAAGTTTGTTGACTCCTCTTTATTTATTTTCAATGTCGGCCATGACTTATTTCAACGCATGCGCAGATCTGTCAAACAAGTTAGTGGCGGGTCTCGCGATTGTAAAAGAAGTAAGAAAAGAAAAAGACGTGATGTAAATACCTTCAAACTAGCGCGCATTTCAATTCTGACATGAAAATAAACATTTAATTCTTTTAAGAAACATTGTTCATATTCATTGACATATATTTCAATCTTTATATTAAATTTGCATTTTATTTTATATTCATCTCTAGTCCATAGCCAACATTTTATATATTTTTTTAATATATTAGTTTTCTCTTTGGACTTGGAAGAAAATAGAACGTTTTTAAATTTTGTTTTTGGAACACTGTCTGAAGAAGATTAAAGTCTTCTTCTTCGGTGTTATTTTAACATGGAGCAAAATCTGATTAGCTCCTAACTAAATTTAATTTTAAAGTGGAACAATAGCTTGAAATTAAAGTGCAAGTACACAAATGGAAAATTAAGTTTATGGACAAGAACTAGAGATTGTTTATTAAATTGTGGATGAGTTGGAATTAATAAAAGGAAACAAATTTCAGAAATTCATTCTGTTTCGACATGGACGAATTCATTGGTGAGATCATGCCAAATTTTCAAATTTAAATATATATTTTTCTCTTTTATCAAGAAACCAGGATTTATTTAAAAACTTTCAGAAAACGACTAAATATATTCAGACTCTTTTATCTATTCAAGAGAATTAATTAATATTTTCTTTTTTGTCTAAATATTAATTCTATCGATTTTTTTTCTTCTCTTTCCTCAACAATACTACTTTTTTTGTCTTACTCAAAACTATAATTATATATTATATAAGTTCAGCCTGTATTATCTTTCTTTTACTCTAGTATTATATGTTCTAAACTCCTAAATTCAACAATGTTTGGAGATTGTTATTTTAATTGATTAATTTTTGTTTAAGAATATATGTAATACCATATATGTTATTTTTTTATTTTGTCAGATTAGAATTATACTTATTCGGAATTCCATAGGTAGGATTGGGATGTGGTAAATAAAGGAAACAATAATAAATCCACAAACGTTTCAATAATTGTTTTTTTAAATATTATTTTATTGTATTCTAAATTAGTACATTTTATTTAGATTGTTCATGTTTAATTCAAAGTATTCTTTCCACTCCTGTAGATATTTACAGTAAGTCATTGTTGTAGGTAAGGTAGTTTCATTATCATTAACATTGTAATATCTGGGGCGAGGGGGAGGGGGGGGGGGCGGGAAGGTTCTCGAGCACACCCAGTGGTCTCGAGTATTAAGAGTCATCGTTCTTCCGTCAAAGTTAGCTGAGGTGAAATTGTTGTTATTATTATTATTATTATTATTATTATTGTTATTATTTTCTCCTAGATCCTAGGAGTGGCGCCCAACAAATACACAATTTTATTCATCTTGACGTTAACTTTCATTATGTAAACATATTAGGAACACACATAAATTATACTATTTTATATATATATATATATTTTTTTTTTTCACATCATAAAAAATGCATGTGTTAGTGATGTTAAATTTTCCAAAATCCAAATAAAATTAAGTTTACATTTCTCATTTATTATTTATGTGTTTAATAGCTGAAATGTTAATAATATATAATAATAATAACTATTATTATTTTTTCTAAGACTGTTAATGAGAAATAAGTGATTTTTCTGTCGTTAGTGACGTGACGTGGGCGTCACTATATCTTTCTACTCTTTTTCTTTATTTTTGTATAGAACTTCTAACTTCGAAATTAAGAAGTGGGGGCAGTTAGCGAGGTAATGAAAGGGACTTTTAATAATTATCTGGTCTAATTTCTTTACAATATTACCATATTTAAATGTGTCTATCAAGATATATATGCTTTCTACTACTAAAAAAAATGTGTTGTTTGTTTTAAAAATAACAAAATATTTATATAAGCAGGAGACATAAATTGTCCCTCAGTTTGAGAATGACCCATAGAAACTTTGACAGGGTTCCTATGCGTCATGGAAAACCTGGAATTTTAAAATATTTTTCCCAGGCCTGTAAATGTTATGGAATTCCTTATTTTTTCTATACTTTCCTGAAACTGTTTTGGTTGTCTCGGAATTTCCTCCCCCCCCTTTAAAAAAAAATACAATTCAGTAAATCGGGAGGTAACAGAGTAAAACAGGAGTAAGTCAGTAGATGAAATTTATAAGATATCTGAGGAAATTCATTAGGGGTCTGAATCCCTTTAAATTTTTTTATCAAGCTACTGAATCATCCATTAATATAAAACTAAGTTGTATTATTGTCATTTTTATAAATATTATTTTTGTTTTGTAATTTACATAACATAAACTATCATGCACAATATTAACACTGAGAGTTGCGATATTTAACGTACACTTTCTAAACAGACTGACTATATCTGAACGCGACTTTATGAACTAACTTAAATCTAGAATAAACACAACATCCAGCCCCCAATAGTTTGTTTATCACTGTGAAAGTAGAAACCCACATCTCACCAATGATAATTTGCAAGTGAGTTTATGTTTTAATTATTTGAAACTCTTTGCATCATGGAATACATTAAAATATAATAAAAGGTGTGGAAAGGTGCATATGTAGGGGAGCTAGGAGCATGCATTAAATAAAAGAAAGTATGTATTGATGTGTATTTTCAATTTTGCCATAATTACTTTATACACTCGTCCTGGAGGGATTATAGAAAATCCTTAAAAAGTCCTTGAAATGTCCTATTATAAACTTCATGAGTTTGTGTACGAACCCTGTTTGAAATGTGGTGCTTGAGAAGACTTGAGAAGATCAGGTGGACATAAAGGGTGACAAATGAAGACGCTCTAAGAAGAATGGGAGAGAAAAGAAACATTTTTGATTTGAGTCTTCAGTACAAATCAAACTGGATCAGACACGTCCTTGGGAGGAACCGTCATTTGTACGACGTCATAAAAGGCAAGGTTGAGGAAAAGAGGAGCTTAGGAAGAAGGTGGATTCAAATATTGGATGACTTGAAGGACAGAAGAAAATCATGATAGCAGAAGGAGAAGGCAGAGAGAGGACAGGGCGCATTCATTGGCTCTCTAGTCTCAGTGACAAAAGGAATGGACCTGTCGTAAGACAACACACCTAATAATAACAATCATAAAGTAATAAGAGAAGAGAGAAGCTACTGTTAAAAATACAAATCATGTCACACGTTCGTTGATTATGTTCATACTTGGTTTGAGAATAGTTACTTGGCTATCAACAAAAATATAAATGATTTAGTAAAACGATTTATGTATACATAGATTAAAAGTTTAATCCAAATTATCAAACGAGTTGGTATATTTTTTAATTATGAAAATTAAGATTAAAACAATTTCAATAAAAACCTTTGGCTGTCAGGACAGTAAAATCACTGTTCAATTTGTTAATATAAGAATATATCTTCTGCGTATACGTCTGTACTTAAACATCGCTGGAAAGTCAGGGCCACCCTTAGGGGTGTGCAAACGGCGCGGCCGCACAGGGCCCTTTGATTTAAGGGGACGAAGGGACGATGCGCGATTACTTAGTTGATAGAGGGGAAAAATAAGCTAATGTGGAAAGTTTTTGGTTGCGTGCTAGTATAAAAGTCTCCCTGTATCAACGATCTATAAAAGATTGTCAGAGTGTAAAAATTAAATTAAAAACATCTTGTGGTATAATTTATTGAACGAGTGAAGTGAGCTCTCCGTTTTCCACCGATTTGCATTTATATGTTTCTCTGTGGTGGAGATGTCTCACGATAACATTTGAACGCATTAACAGATTTAATTCAAACTTGGCACATTTGTTCTTTGTATCTTTATACAAATAAAATTGGTTGGGGAAGAAAATAAAACTAAGGATTGGGGATAAATCACCCCTTATGTGTATAGTAAAAACATGGCTTCTATAATTAATAATCACATATATTTACTTTTTAGGGCATTTTATGATACCTCATATGACTCAAAATTGGAATATAGGTGCAAACTTCTGTAATAACATTAGAACCAAATTAAGTTTTTTAATTATTTGGGGGAGGGTGGGAGGCATATAATTGGGAGACCCGCAAACGAAGTTTTCCACGAAGGGTTCCATGTCTGCTAAGGACAGCCCTGCTGGAAACTAGGACTTACTAACCAAATTAGGCACACAAGCTCTACTGATATTGACTTGTTTTGGTAATAGTCGCTTTAATAGATTTTTTACACAGTAATAAAAAATGTGTATTGAATTATGTACGAAAACATCGCCTGGGGTGTATGGGGTAAAATTACCAGGTTTAGTACGCAACTTAAACATGCTAGTCTGCAAGGGGTTTGGGCATTGAAACATCCTAGGGAAAAGGGTGAGAGGAAAGCAGGACATCTACTACTTTCTCCAACCCCTCAAAGTCACAGGTAGTAAAAAAAAAATCCCCACGCACACATAAAGTTTGATAATTCAAAAAATCATAAAAATATAAAATCAGCTCATTTCCAAGGATGTTTCACACGAAATGTTTTAACTATGAGATTAAAGTAAATGGTTATAAACATAAAACTAGAATCCCTTAAAAAAACACTCATTTATAATCAGGATAGCAACATAACTTTCTAAGATAATTGAGGGTTGTTTTAATGGTTATGAAGTTTCAGATTTGTAATGTTCTTCCATTTATTTGAGGAATTTAACGTGCATTTTCTGAACCGACTGATTATATCAGCACATGACTTAAAAACTAATTAAAAATCTAGAACAGACATAAAATTCTGCCCCTGGCCGTTAATTCATCAGTGTGAAAGGGAAGCCCTCATTTCACGTTTGATAAATTATTCTGCTATGACAGGCATCAAACCTGGCACCCTTAGTTCAGTAGGCAGACATGCTATCGACTGAGCTAAGTTTCAGTACAGAACGGTTATTTCCATAAGAACTAAATAAGTATACGGATATTATCCTACGAGTAGGTGGCGTCCTTAATGACGAGGCTAGTTTTGAAACAAAATATACTATTCAAGACGCTCTACCATCTTTGTCGTATTTCCTTATTAACTTTGCTTTCGCAAGCCTCTCCGTGACTTAACGTAAATTGGTCCTTGAGATGTGGGGGTGTCGAAAAAAAAAAGTTGTAGGGTCAAATTAAAAAATTAAAAAACATTCATATGGAAATGCCGTTACCCTTGAGTTTATTACTTTTTTTGTTTAAATTATCCGCAAGCTATCACGTGACTACCCTATGGATAGTTTCTGTCCCCGGGATACGCGCACTTAAGGGAGAGAGATGGAGATTTATTCGAAGTGCTAGTTCACATACAGTTCCATCTAGCGGGCTGGCGTGTGAGTCACTTTGGGGGGCAGGCAACGCTGAGACGTGACGCGCATGGGAACTACCTCGTTACCAGCTGGGCCGGCCTCGTGGGCTAAGTTGGTGAGTGGTTTTGTGTGTAGGGTTTTGAGAAAAGGGGGGGATTGCTGGCTCAATGCCAAGTCAGCCCTTTCAAATACTCTCCGGGCACGTCATCGTATAAAATTGTAGGGACTAAAGTCCTTAATTTTATTCTTGACATGGGTTAGAGAAAATAATGTACTAGTGAATTTTGGGCCCGAGTTCAATTCCAGGAATATATATTTTTTTCCGCGATCCATCTCTTACCATCCATCCAGGATATCCGCATATTTACACTAATAGATAAGGTATGAGAAAGGTCGAATTTAGAGTGTATGGACAGGTGAGGAAATTATTTAGGCAAGAAAGCCAGAATGGGGATAATATATCACAGGCACATTTAAAACAACCTCTTACCCACACCGTTGGGCATATAAACTAAATACCAAACGATCTAGTCTTGTTTTCTGGTGACGGGGAGGTGTAGGCTCAAATCCCAGCCAAATTATTTCCCCCTTCCCTTAAATGGTGTTAATTTCCTCTCAATTATACCCTTTTCATTCCAACTGAATTAGTTTAATTAAATGCTTATGGCCAATAGAAGGCATGGGGTCAACAAAACAAGCTCCGATTACTCTGGCAACAATCTACGACACGCCACCGGTTGCATCGCATTGTGGTCACCTGGAGTCTTCATTGGGATAATATGATGTTTAAACCATGTTTAAAAGTAAACGGATATTTTAAATTAAAATAACTTTTACTAATTCTAATTTTATTGCTGGCAAGTGAATAATGAAGCAAAACACATTTTGTGGTGATTTCTGAATCGATATTTATTGTGTATCTAATTTCCCAGTTAATATATCATTAGATAAGCTCTATCTTATTTGTATAATATATGTTATTGTTTAGGTCTACTAATTGCTCACTTTGTTTACCTTTAAAGATAGTGGTCGTATCTTAACGGATTACACAATATAATAGCGTATAAGATAGGGCCATTGTGTAGTCCCTCATGGTACCTTTCAGGATAAACGAAATACACGTATGATTAATCCTTGTTCGCTCCGTTAAAACCTGAACGCCTATGCTAATCAGTAGCATATCCACGGGTGGGTGCCATACGAATGAAGATTCTCCAAGCTGCCTCTTAAGAAAACAAGATCTTGACCAGTAATAAGGACATCGTGTTGAAGTTCGAGCTTTAACGGCAATATTTGTAACTCTTATCTGACCGCCCTCTAGATCTTAGTTATATCGCTATTATTTTCTTTTCAAAACAGGTTTATTGGATGTTCTATTAACAATATCATCAATATGGATAGAGTAGAGCCCCACTCAATTAAGGTTAATGGTACCAAGGCAGCCTTGGATCACCAAAAACTCAGATAATATGGAACACTACATAACACAAATTATATTCTTTTATCTACACTCATGATTTAAAAAAATACGCTACACTAAATCCCGCTACACTAATCCCTCACAACTTAAAAAAACACGACAAATCAAGTCAAGTGACGCAAAATAATATTTACGGCACCACAGTACGTTGAAACGATGTCACCCGACGATTCAATCCACTACTCATACCAGACAGCTGAACCAGTTTAATGAGGATCGTTTCCTAGACGATTATTGTGGCCTGGATAATCGCACCGAAAGAAATTTACTGGTTTTAAACACGGAATTACGTATGTTTTTCCAGTCCTGACCGGGAAACTGTGATCATATTTACTGACTGGGTTTATTCCATGTCGTGTACTGGTTTTCACGTACGTATATTTTTCTAATACTAGATTGGAAGGATGTTACTGTAACAGATTACTGATGTCATCACTTTTAACAGTTTTAATGGAGCTAGCCTATGTATTAATGTAATGCCAGCCCAGTGTTAAAATAAAGCCAGTAAACTACTTTTGTTTGCCCAGTATCTATGTGTGATATTTCATATCAGAATGGGAGAAAACGCAGGATAGGATGGAATCGCGGTCTACTAGGCCTCTCCCAAAATACTACCTAAAAGTAATTCACGAGCTAAGTTTACCTGGATGACAGATCGAAATGTTACTAGAAGTAATCCCTAATATATCACTACGCCAACAGTTGACTTCTATCACTTTGAATGACTGTAACGAAAACAGATGGTAATATATTAATGTGATAGTTAACCACAGTAATTTAGGCCAATATTATTAATATGTTTATTTGAGGTCGGACACAAAGTTTATTTATAGTTTTATTCCCATTAAAAAAATAACTTAACTCCACTTTCACAAAAACTTCTAACGAACATAGCTTCAAAATGGCGGCTGACGAATCTAAACCATATGATTGAACATAACGGTAAACAAGTTTTTTACAATGAGGCAGACACGCAGTTGATGAAAATATTTTATTCAGTTAAATATTTCAAAATAAGATAAAATAATCATAAAATCATTTATTGTATGTAAAAAAAATTACCACAATTTTCTCTTTTCCAAGTAAATACGATGCCTGTATTAAAAGATATTGATGTGTGCACTATATTACACAAAATCAGTAACGTTCCAAAACGAAAAATGAGTACTTTTAATTATGTTTAAAATATTGTTTCGAGTTGGATAAAAATAAATTATTTAAAAAACTGAAATATTATGAGAAAACCTAAGTTTACGTTATTTTAAATGTAATATATAACAGATAATTAAAGATCTTTTCATTTATAACAAAACTGTGATCTTTTACAAGTGTTGGCAACCCAAAACCTAAACATATGATTTTCAAACTGTCATCTAGGTAAAAACCTATCGTGAACGGAATATAGTTCAACTTTACTTAATCTTTATTCTCAAAACATTGATCTCAATGATTGTATTGCTTATAGGTCAAAGGTTCAAGTAAAGCTAACCATGTGCATTAACATTTTAAGGCTATGTTGATGTGAATTTTCACAAAACACATAATCTCTCAATTCCCATTTTTGCAGTAATTCATTCACATGATCTTCCATTTTTCATGCTCAAACAAAATAAACAATAAAATACCACAAAACTCAATCAAAACTTAACTTAGCTCACACCTATTGAACAAATCACGTCTTCATGTGCAAGGTAAGGAAACCACTTACAGAGTACAAGATGGTGGCTCTTGGCGGGAATGGATGAAGCCATTACTGCACGGACTACGCTGTTTCCAATACGCATGGATGGAATTTGGGCTACTGTCATTATTACAACCCTGACTGAAAAGCTTACTCGAGAATGAAGGATTCCCTTTATCATGTCAAAATAGACATTTATTGGCTACAACCATTCTGACTACTCCATCTTCAGGACCGGGAAAAGATGTGTCGTTGACTTGGAAAACTGCACATATAACATTCCGACATAGAAAGCGCGTGACGTAGGCAATATTATGATGACGTCAGTTCCTGGCCATTCCATTACAGACAGACTTTGTAATCGGACTTAGGGTTCGGCCAGACTGCCAAGCGTGCGAGCGAGCGCGCGAGCGAGCGAGCGCGCAAGCGACTGGGTGGCCAAACTGGCGAGCGCGCGAGCGAGCGAGCGAGCGCGTAATTAGCGGACCCTAGTTAGATTATTATTAGCACCGCGTCTTACTACCCGTTCGGGTTATACGCACTTACGCTAATGTGTAATGGTAGGGTTATTGTGAGATGAAATGAAGGACCTACAGTTTAACGTGGAATCCGAACCACGGTGGTGGCCTGGCATTCCCTACATTCACAAGATGTCTTGTCAGAGGTGAAGGAAGGGTTTGGAAATAAGATAAATCTGTGCCGGGACCGAGGATTGAACCCCGGCTGCCAGCACAGAAGTCTGACACCTTACCCTAGACCACTAGGTCACCGCCCCCCCCCTCCCCCCTAGTTAGAGAAGATGTCTCTGTCAAACACACTTAGTACATCTCTGCTCCTCGAAAATTCTTACAGAAAATATTGTGTATTTATAAAAAAGAAAAAAGTAGGAGTGCATCCAATTAATAAATTGAGAAATGCGTATGGTACTGTACTGAAGTGTTTTAAAATCAGATTAGCCGCACCAGTGGCGGAATGGTGCGTTGTACTCGATAGCTTTTGACTAGGAGGCAAAGGTTCGAATCTTGGCTCAGTGAACTGAAGGTGATTTTTAAAACTTATTTATTGTTGTTGTTTTTTCATACTCTCTCCAAACTAATGGTGATTCTTATTTGTAAAGGCCTACTTTGATTATAATATTGAATTATTTTAACATATCGGGTTTACATATATACATTATACTATTTATGGTCTTACCAATTAAATGAGGCCATTATTATTATTATTATTATTATTATTATTAGCACCGCATCTTACTTCCCGTTCGGGTTATATGCACTTACGCTAATGTGTAATGGTAGGGTGATTGTGAGATGAAATGAAGGACCTACAGTATAACGTGGAATCCGAACCACGGTGGAGGCCTGGCTTTCCCCACATTCACAAGATGTGATTAATACACGTCTTGTCAGAGGTGAAGGAAGGGTTTGTAAATCAGATAAATCTGTGCCGGGACCGAGGATTGAACCCCGGCCGCCAGCACAGAAGTCTGACACCTTACCCTTAGACCACCAGGTCACCGGGCCATTAATAGCAAGTGTGTTAAACCTATCACTGATAGAAAAAAGTCAAATATCATGTCAAAATGAGAAGTTTCCCCAGCACTCAATGAACCAACATACAATAATATTGCCTAGCGCCTGTAAACTAGACTGTACCGGGTCGAGCGCGCGCGCTTGAAAAATAGAACCAGTTCTATCTTTCAAGCGCGCGCGCTCAGTCGCTCGCGCGCTCGCTCGCTCGCTCGCTCCAGTGTGGCCACCCCCATTACAACCAATGTGTTCTATTTTATATTTTAGTCGCTCGCGCGCTCGCTCGCTCGCTCGCGCGCTCAGTCTGGCCGTACCCTTACGTACAAGTTTCATGTAGCCGCATATATTGTTCCATTATACATATTTTGTTGAAAAACCATTCCTTACCGTGGAATTACGGAAAATGGAATCAAAACAAATCTCTCGTTTGTAAACCAAAATGACGCACCATGCTTAAATTCAAGACAAAACCAAAATTCTATATCTATACTGTTATCGTCCCTTCATCAATTTTCTTAGGTGTGGGAGCCTATTATAGTTCTTATTATTCTTTTATCGTTCTAATTTACAACGAAATATACATGCACTAGTTTTGCGTTTGGTTTGATACCTTTTACATTTTATATTTAACTTATATAAATTTACTACATTAATACAACTCGTAACACAAATAACATTTACTGTGTAAATAATATTAGGAGTGTGCGAAGCTTTGAAACTTCGACTTGGCTTCGGAACAAACATCATTTTTGACTTAACTTCGAAAATAATTCTGGCTTTGACAATTACAAAGCTTCGACAGTAAAATTATTGCCAGCTAAAATACTCAATTTATGATAAATTATTGCTATTTCGAGCTGCTAAAAATTATTAATATGTATACAAAAAATCGGAAGTTATTGATTTCTAAATTGTGGTACTAACCGGATTTATCAAAATAAAAATAAATATAAGAAATTGTGCAATAAAACATTTTGCAAGTAACTTTAGAGATATATAAATAGCAAAATATAATATATTTAAAGCATAAAACAAATAACAAAAATATTCAAACTTCGATTCGAATTCAAGACTATTTCATATATTCAATTCAAATTTGCTTCTAATTTAAAAAGTGGACTTTGCACACCCCTAAATAATATGAATGAATATCTTTTGCATAAAAGTAATTTAAGGCTCATAAATATCAGTACTGTATACAAAAATATTATTTCATAATGCTAAGAACTGTCTTTACTACCTTTTTATTTGAAAACTAGGAAAACAATTTTAAAATAACTTTCAAAGATACTTAATGTTCAACCCCCTTTCCTCACAAAAACCAACATCAATACATCTTTGATCCATCCCCTTTCATCCCCTCACTTAACAATCTTCTATATGCCACTGGTCCTGATATGGAAAAGTAAACAAGGGTGGCCTTGACCTTGATTGCGATACCGGGCAGACGTCGGATCAGATTCATAAAACGCTATCAGGCGAGAAAAGTGTAAACAATGAAGCTATTATTGCCTGAGTATACATTAAAATATATGATACAGTGTACCGCACAGGCTTTTTCGTTTCTTTCCCCTTGTAAAACAAAACAAAAACCTAACCATAATTTCAAAACAATCATGGCGACAAATAAATTAAAACAAATTAAATATTTGAAATAAAACAATATCCAGCTCGTATGTATGGCGGAAATTTAGACGCATTCCATAGACATTTTACACCCTACATGCTCTAAAATTCTTAGACTCATATTGTGGTTGTCCTTGACGAGGAGGCCATTGCTAGAATCTCGGCGAGGTGCCTTGTGGTGGGTTTTTCATATATGATTTCATCACTGTGGCTTTCTGACCTCTTTTAACGGTAATTTAGGTACACTTCCTCTTAAATACCCTTATCAGTTAATAAAACTCGCTAGACTATACACTAAGAAGCAGTGTATAAAACGTACTGGTTAAAATTATGTTTTTTCGCATTAAAATGGCATATTTCACTGCTTCCCTTAATTTGACGGCGATACACCCCGCATTACTAAGCTGTATGAAATTTAGTATTGTATCCACCTGACGGCGATGGTATTTTACATACACCTCTTGAAAATGACATTTCTTTTTCTTAAGCCCCGTCTATTCGTATGATGTTTCCGTACTTAATTCATTACAAGTTCACTATTACTGTTTGAGTGACCAACTCTATTGGTGACTATTGTAAAAACATGTACGTAATTTGGTGCTAACGCAAGTATAGTTTTCTGAATTGTCCAAAAACATACGTATGCGCAGAAGAGATACAGGTTATTTTACATTTTCAGACTTAACGTTGAGTTACCTGCCTTTCAAACAAAAGTACGACGAATTTATTTATTTTTTTAGGAAATTAAGTTTTACTAATTTATATGTATTTTGTAGATAATATTCATAATTACGAAAATTATGCTAGATTGTTTAAAAACTATTCATTCACTTTTAATCTTTACATACAAAACCTATTTTCCAAAAAGGATTAAATTCTTGTTGATAGGAACCATTTGACTGCGTGTCAAATATTTTGTAGTCACTACCTCGCTGATTATTTCGTGGTAGTTGCCATAGTTGTTTGATGCACATTTATCTAATGAATTAGGTAATAACATCTCTAATGCATATGGGGCATGACAGATAAGTCTACACGTGTAGAGTATTGATTTGAAGCACGTTGCATGCCTGATCGAAGTTTAATAGGGGCGGCCGCTGTATTTTGAGTCTGCCGTGTATAGGTCGCTTTTGAAAGTCTCAAAAATGTCGCAGATGGTAACTTTAGGTCTGCTCGATTGTCCACGATGACGATGACTTTAGGTCCTGTTGGACGTCAACAGTGGCGACAGCTCTAGGTCCCCCGTGCGCACTCGAGTCAAGTGGATTTGATTATGATGAGCAGGGGCTAGGGCTACTGTGCGAGCCTAGCCTAAGCTGCTCCACCGTCGCTTGTACTCCGGTATTAGGGGCACTGTTCAGTTTAGCGCAATGGGGGCCAGGGTCACCCACTAATGCACTAATCTTCCCCCTTCCCTTCGTCCTAATTTCCCGCACAAGTTGAATACAGGGTGGCTCACAACGGATAGTTTTTTTCTTCTTTCCCGATCGGGCTGTACTCATATATATTAATCACGCAAATCGAGTATGGGTGAGGAAGGAAGTATACTCGGTTTAAGTGGAGAGAGAAGGAAAACCAATTTACCCTTCTCTTCCCAAAATCTAATACGGATATACTTCTCCTAAAACCCGTTTCGGTGGGGCCGCATGTTCTAAGGCATCGATCTCACGATAGACTACACTGCCGATGACAGAGAGATCGGGTTTCGAATCCAGGCCGGTTGTACTTAGAGTGGTTTTACTAAATGGTTTTCCATTCTCACTCCACACAAATTATGTTACACTTCATATAAATTCAAACTTACCCATCCCTGACTCATTGGCATAATTAGTACTTAGGCTATTACCTGCTCATTTAATACGCATAAGACGCAGTGCTAAAAAATAATCCTCTAACATCATTCTATTTGCTAGTGTAAATGTGAACGGGCAGTGAGACGCGGGGCACGCTTAGAACTAAAAGTACCGTGAAGGTTTTTTCTAATCAGACTGTCCCACCATCTGTTCCAATCACGGCGTCTTCATTGACGCACACCCGGGTGTTTAGGCACGCTACACAAAGAGCCGCCGTCTAAACAAGATAGTAACTAGAGCGAGCAGTTGGATATCTTCGTTTGATGTTCCCGCCGCTGGAACAACGTGAACACGCACTCGTATTAACGTTCTGGATTTTTTATGCACCACGTCTTACTACCCATCTGGGCTATCCACATAAATTGATGGGGTAGGAAGAAGGAAAGGTACCCACGTTTGTGTAAAGAGAGTGTGAGAAACTTTTTTTAGGCTATAAAGTATATAGATATGTACAAATTACGTTAGTGAGGGATAAGGAAGGTTGAATTTAAAGGAAGTGTACCCGCATTTGCGTGGAGAGAGGGTGGAAAACCATTGTCGTTACACCCGACCGAGATTCTAACCCTGATTTCCCTGTCATCGGCAGTCTAGATTAATACAAAAGTGATGCCTTGGACCATGCAGCCACTGAAGCAGGTTGGACGAATCTATTCGAACACCAACTTTCCGGCCTTCGGCAGATGAGATTGAAGTCTTTAGTCACTTGCCCAGCAATTTGGACAGCAACGAAGCTATTAACGGCCTAATCTAAGCGTTACTGAGGAGGAGGGGAATAATTTTAGATTAAGTGCACCCATATTAGCTAATGTAAGGGGAATATATTACAGCGATAGATCCCATCTGTAAAACCATGTCCCCAGTTCGCTCATCTGAGATTCGAATTTCGACCTTTCACGTCACTGGAGACATTGCAAGCCTGACACCTTAGACCACTTGACCATAAATACGCGTTTGATCAAGTGAATATTAAACGTATTGTCAGACATGATTGTTTCACCTGCACAGGTGGGCACGCGGACTAAATATCTAGCCTGATTCGTCAGTGGCGGGTAGGTCTTTTTTTTTTTAACCCTATCAGGTTTATCATAGATGTTTTTCTACAAATGGCTTCTCAACCTACCTACATGCAATTACTAGTACATTTCCTCTAAAATTCTACCTCATTCCTACTTCTCTCGTGTTATAAAATGCATATATTCCGGAAGGGTGGTAAGAAAGTAAGATTGTTTCAATGGCGATCCGACCATAGGTTTAGTAAAAATACGGCAGACAGGTCATTTATTAAAATAAAAAATACGTATAGCTTGTACAGGTAGTAAGACGTGTGCTACCTATATATAAAATTATAATATTTAATAACTTAGTAGTAAAATGTTATCGCACACACACACACATATATCACAGGACTACGCCAATATTATTTTGCGTTCAATTTTGATAACATTTTACTACTAAGTTATTATTTTTGTACCTATTATTATTTTATCGGTATTAGTATTATCTATAAAAAGTGATAGCTTTAAAGCAAATGATTTAACGTATGAATATATTAAAGTTTCAATAACTTTGGTAAATGTCAGATATTGTTTATTGCCAATGACAAAGAGATGGAACAGATTAAAAGGTGGACACAGATGTAGTTTTTACTTTGTCATTCAATTTAATCTTAAATTTAATCGAAACTTCTTTTATATATTTGAAACACATCTTTAAGCTACATTACAATCCTTTTTATTAAATGACATAGAAATTTACAGTCAAAATGTTTGATATTATTAAAACAGTGTAGTCCAAGCTTTCATAACTCGCGGGACGATTCACGAAACTATGAGTAAATTTATTTTGGTAAATGAGAATCATTGTTGACGCACGCTGACTGGTACGTCTCCACTATAACTCTGCTTCCTTACTGAGGTGTGTCGAGAATAGACCCTCTCTCATCCAAGCGAATCGAGTCGAAGAGTTGTAACCAGAAAAATATTCTTTCCACTTATTTAAATGGACCCACCCACACCTAGACGAATCATTTTCATTTATCTAAGGTATTTAACGTGCACCTTTTGAACTGACTGATTATAACAGCGCACGACTTATAAAACAATCGGTAACTTAAATCTAAAACAGCCACGACACCCAGTCCCCGGACATTAATTCATCACTGTGAAAGGGTAAACCCACATTTCACCAATCATACATTTTTCGGCCATTTCAGTATTCGAACCTGGGGTCCTTAGCTCCTTAGACAGACACGCAATCGACTGAGCTTAAGTGTCAGCCCACTAGTCAAATCGAATTGAAGCGAAAATAATTATTCGATGATAACACTTTTTTGATTCGACATCGTTTCCAGGCGAAGTTTGTGTCATCGGTAATTTTCGGGGAAGTTCGAGGACATTAATTTTTGCAGATCATTGTGGTATTATCTCCGAGCGAGGCTGTGAAAATAAAGTATAGCACGCGTGCAAGTGTTGAAGTTTGTTTTCTTCTTAGCTGCAATGGATGAGGAAAAACTTTTTTTCTTCACTACCATGTCAGGTTATACGCAGAAAAACTAATTACTTATTTAAGTTATGGACTACAGATTTATTTACGATAAAAATTACAAACCTTTATCAATGTTAACATCATAGATAATGAATGAGAAGAAATCAATAAACATTTATAAAATACCACACAAGTCTACTTGCATTTATTTGAATCTTACAGTTTATAAACGAGCTTTATATATATATATAATTACATTATTTCTACTTGTAATACATTGTAATTATATTATTGTGAAATGAATGCAAAACTTGTTGGTTCTTATTTATATTCAAAACCAATGCATTGTGATTTTCATCTTCGCTTAGGGTTCTTTTATGCACGCGATTGCGGTTGCGGTTGATGGGCCGCCGCGTTGTCTCACTGCATTGAGTTAAATGAGTCAGCCTATGCACGTGGTAGCGGTAAACCTTCCGCCGCGTTCTGTAATTCCAGCCGCTGGTAGTTAGAGTCCGCAGCGTTCGAGCAGTTTCTAAATACATTGAGTGTAATGCGACCTTTTATACAAGCGGTAGCGATCTGCCGTCAGCTCGAATAGCTGCCAACTGAACTGAACCAACTTCATTGGTGCCCTCCCGTCAGTTTACTGGTTGTTATTTACGTGTGAGGTTGTGTTATGTTCGAATATGGAAGAATTCAACACTGAACGTTTCGTCGATGAGGTTAGAGAAAGACCAAGTATATGGAACTCGGAACTGAGGATTTTTACTAGGCTTAGTATCACTGCGCACCCAACTATTTCACTTACGGTGGTAGCGTTTGAAAAAAAAATGTTATAATTGGTACTAGTGGATCCGCCACGTGCATAAAAGAGGCCTTAAATGTGAGTCCAAATTCCGCGCTTCGATTTGATTCTCTAGGCTAGGAGCGGACCTTATAGGACCGGCTACATGTAGCCACACCGCACTTTCCCGGTAGAATGCTATCCATGTTTTTAAATGCAAGTAGTTACACGAGTCTGCACAGCACAGCACCGGCGCAGACGATTTGTCGAGGGAGCATTACTCCCCACTCTCGCGGTGCGGACTGTGTAGCCACCAACTATACCACCGGAAATAAATGTTCGGGAGCTTCCGAGCTTTGTTTTCATGCTAAACCCTAAGCACTGTAGGGATGGGCGAAACAGTGATTTTACGATATCGGTGATCACAGTGACCTTGATTTTAAAAGAGCAGTGATTTATACCAGTAATTATTCAAAGTGATTGGCAGTCACTGTGTCAGCACTTGTAAAACTAAGAATTTCTTTCACAGACGTTGCACGTGTGACGCTGTAGTCATTGTTTCCAACATTACGTACAAGATAAACAATATTATTATATACAACATTCCATTTGGCTCTCGGGCTAGAAAATGCGGTACAGGACGGCCCCGTGTAGCCATAGCTTGTCAAGAACTATTTCCGGAGGCTTGCACGGCTCTACGACAAGCCGCCTGGTTCCATTAATCCTCTTCTCCAGAGGTTTGGGTACTAACCACTATGCAATAAACCCAAGACACAGACAAGGTATGTACCAGATCCTCAGCCTTACGGAAGTTTCGCTACGCTATTCGAGCTATCAACACTGGGGTTCACTAGCGTCAATGCTCAGTGTGATAAAAGCACTGCCAAATGTGCAGTTGTTAAAATACTAATTTTTAACATATTCGTTATAAAGGGACCATTGTAATCGTAATAAATAGTCTGCGTAAGCTCTTTGCGAGGTAGGATTATGTGAAGAGGTGGTTGGGTCAATCAATACCTGAACCTAGCTCCGATTGACTCGAGAAGGATATTTGTGTCCTCTCTCTAATGAAACCATGTTTAAATTTAGCTTTTTTAATGCCCCTTGATGGCAACTAGCAACACCCGTGTTGAAGGACCTAAGCTATCCCATGGAGCGCAGCCATTTTAACTGCTTAGAAAAAAATATAAAGGTAATGATAATGATAAATCTATTTTTTTAATCTCGGAACTAAAATTCCTTTAAGTATTCGTGTTCAATTTGGATCATACTATATTAAGGAAGTAGTACAAGCTAGTTTAGAACTTTCTAAATATTTTTTGATTTGTTTGGGAAGTCATTTACACTCTCATTGCCTTCAATAAAAAATTCTTCCATAATTGAAGTATGAATGTTTTCTTAGTAAAAAAACTCAATGAATATGTATTTCTTATAACAACGAAAGGGTAAAATAAGACCCGAAGCAATTTTTTTTTTTCAAACAAATGTTTGTTAGCAAATTGATTGCAAACAAAAAAAAATGTTAAAAACAATTTAAGATTCTCTTTATACTACGATGTTGTCCGACGGGTTTGGTTCGTCGGTCGAGTTCGAGTTGTAGATTAGTAATAATTGATACCTTGTTCATGGCAGGAAGGGTGGTCTGAAATACCCTTTTTTTCCAATCAGTATTTTACTATATAGTAGCACTTTGCAAGAGTTTTGGTTATGGAGGGATTCCATCGGTTCGGTTCCATAGAGGCCTTGGTTGATTGGGCTCCTTGGTATGAGGGATGGATGGCTGGAGAATGTTGATGATGCTGGCACCTTGCGGGTCTAGTTTATGCTCCTCTTTTGTCATACGGCAAAGTTTGGGTGAGGTTCTGGTGAGATGTGTTCCGCGACGACCGTCCTGTTTTATTGAGGGTGTAAAAAAAAGATAAAACGTTTTCTTTAAAACAACAACTCTTTTTTTCTCTGTGTTCCTTTTTTGAACAGAAACAGTTTGTTTGCTCTATAGTATTTTAATTTTAGTTACCTGCACCGGTGGGCACGTGGACAAAAGGGTCAGTCTCATCTTAACTGATATACTGGTGACAGAGACGGTCAGTATTGAATATAGCCAGGTATACTAAGGTGTTCCCCCCCCCCTAAATGGTTAGCCGTTAGCCACCCCCCTCCATTTAAATGCGGCTACATTACCTCTAAATTGTACTTTCCTCATCCATATTGTATTATTGAAGCTATGCCCATAGGGGTATATCTTAATTTTCTTAGGAACGCATATTAGGTTTCTTCTAAAAGAATACAAACTTTTTTGCGGTCAACATTGATAACATTTTACTACATTATTAAAACGGTGACGTGGTGGTCTAGGGGTAAGGTGTCGGACTTCTGTGCTGGGGGTCCGGAGATCAAAACTTGGTCCCGGCACAGATTTATCCGATTGCCAAACCTTTCCTTCACCTATGACAAGACGTGTATTAATTACAGCTTTTGAATGTGGGGTATGCCAGGCCTCCACCGTGGTTCGGATTCCACGTTAAACTGTAGGTCCTCCATTTCATCTCGCAATAACCCTACTATTAAACATTAGCGTAAGTGCGCATAACCCGAACGGTTAGTAAGACGCAGTGCTAATAGTAATAATAATAATAATAATAATAATAATAATAATAATAATAATAATAATAATAAATTAGGGTTATTTTATGATTATTGATATCAACGATCAAAAGTGACAGCTTTAGATCACATGTATTGACATATGAATATGTGTAAGTGGATATAACATTTTTTTTTATATAGCTGCCAGATATGCCCATTTGTAAGAAAATTGGGGGGCTACTAAGCCGTGGCTCACAAACTAAAACTTCGGTGTTAAACTTACTGATTAAAAAAAAAATACTTGTACTGCCTTCATGTATTTGTCTACCAATCGAGATTTTTTCGGCTGTCATTTTTTTAAAGATGATGTTAATTCTGATAGATTTAAATATAATGACGTTTTGTCTAAATTGACTACTTAACATTATTTTATATTTTATTTAGTTATAAAAGTATTTTTTTCTTGCTTTACCTCACTATACTCTGCGGTCTTTGTATTCGCCTGGTCCTAAGTGAGTTAAGGGGCTTTTTTTTTAATTAGTGCGTTTAACACACTTTTTTCGCACCATGCCTTACCATCCGTCCGGGATATACGTATTTCACTACGCTGATACGGTTGTGATGAGGAAGCTACGGAGTAGCCAGCCAAGCACCTGTAAAACCGAGAGAACATTGGGGTCTTATGTGTTTTGAAAAACAGGAGATTTCACAAAAAGCTTTTTTTGTGTTTGATAAAACAAGATATATCAAACAATCAAACAAACACTGGCACATTTTCCAGCTTAGGACATTTAGCTACAAGTAATGGGCCGTTGCATAGAAGAAAAATCTAGCTAAAGAACTAAGCATATCGAACACGTGTCTTTTATTGTCTATAACCCTCAGACACATCGTGCTGCATAGCGACAGGGTATATTTAGTACCAAGGTCAAATAATTCTGTTATAAACTTTAATTACATCATTTCAAACCAGTCATTTGTCTAAACAATTAGAGATCTTTGCCTACATCTAAATTTTAATGAAAAATGGAAATTTAATCTAGTAAAACCGAAAAACATAGGGAATCGTATTGAAAAAGAAAAAAGAAAGAAAAAAAAGCCATTTTGAAAGTATAATTTAAAATAAATTTGCTTGATGAAAAAGTGGAAAACTATTTATTAACAAAATGACTACCCGGCTTGAATTTGAACCCCGATCTTTCCGTCAACGTTAAACCAGACTATATGAAATTGACACTTAGTCTGCGTGTCCACCGATGCGGGTATTGATTATTATTTTAATGAGCGGAATGAATTTATTCAAACCGTCTATATAATTGTATTTGTATTTGGTTAAAATTGTAACAAATCTATTAAAGGGACCAGTGCCGGTCGTCGCGTGGTCTAAGGAGTCAGAATTAAGGGAAAGGGGGCAGGGTTAAGATTTGAATCTTGGGTTGGGTGCGCTGAGGGGTGGTTGTTATTCACATGAGATTTATAATTATGGTTTTCTTATACTATTTCCACGCTAATGCAGGGGCACATCTTATGAAAATAGAAACTTGCTGATTCCTACTACTTGGATTAAGCAGTTAATAATCCATGTCAGACAAAATCATTCATTTAAAATAAATAACCCTTTTAAAACATATTTTCAATCTCCCTCTCCAGTTTTGACGCGAGCTATAATGGTAGGACAGGTGTACATCTTTCTGGTTCGGGCAACTATATCGGAGACTCCCTCACGTCGTTAAAATTAACGAGCGGTCCAGAGATTTCAGCAGGAAGTAGCGTATGTTCGCTAATAAAGAGCCTTCCCCCTCCCAACTCACGCAACTTCATGCTAATGAAGTGTCCTGGCCAGGAATTGGGTGTATATTGCTTGTTATGTAAACCTCGAAAACTATAGGAGGTTTCATATTCATTCTTTACTCTTCGAACTAATGATGAGAGATACCTCTTTGTTTGTTTCTGGCTGAACTCCGATTGGTTTTACGCCCGCAATAAGGCTGGATTTTCACCCGCAATGAAACTAGCTTTCTTCCTGTAATGAGGCTGGATTTCCACCCTCGATGAAGATATTTTTCTTCCCGTAATGAGGCTGGATTTTCACCCGCAATGAAGCTATTTTTTCTTCCCGTAATGGGGCTGGATTTCCACCCGCAATGAAACTAGCTTTCTTCCCGTAATGGGGCTGGATTTACACCCGAAATGAAACTAGCTTTCTTCCCGTAATGGGGCTGGATTTCCACCCGCAATGAAACTAGCTTTCTTCCCGTAATGGGGCTGGATTTCCACCCGCAATGAAACTAGCTTTCTTCCCGTAATGGGGCTGGATTTCCACCCGCAATGAAGATATTTTTCTTCCCGTAATGGGGCTGGATTTCCACCCGCAATGAAACTAGCTTTCTTCCCGTAATGGGGCTGGATTTCCACCCGCAATGAAGATATTTTTCTTCCCGTAATGGGGCTGGATTTCCACCCGCAATGAAGATATTTTTCTTTCCGTAATGGGGCTGGATTTTCACCCGCAATGAAACTAGCTTTCTTCCCGTAATGGGGCTGGATTTCCACCCGCAATGAAGATATTTTTCTTCCCGTAATGGGGCTGGATTTCCACCCGCAATGAAACTAGCTTTCTTCTCGTAATGGGGCTGGATTTCCACCCGCAATGAAACTAGCTTTCTTCCCGTAATGGGGCTGGATTTCCACCCGCAATGAAGATATTTTTCTTCCCGTAATGGGGCTGGATTTCCACCCGCAATGAAGATATTTTTCTTCCCGTAATGGGGCTGGATTTCCACCCGCAATGAAACTAGCTTTCTTCCCGTAATGGGGCTGGATTTACACCCGCAATGAAACTAGCTTTCTTCCCGTAATGGAGCTGGATTTCCACCCGCAATGAAACTAGCTTTCTTCCCGTAACGGGGCTGGATTTTCACCCGCAATGAAGCTATTTTTTCTTCCAGTAATGAGGCTGGACTTTCACCCACAATGAAGCTATTTTTCTTCCCGTAACGAGGCTGGATTTTCACCCGCAATGAAGCTATTTTTCTTCCCGTAATGAGGCTGGACTTTCACCCGCAATGAAGCTATTTTTCTTCCCGTAACGAGGCTGGATTTTCACCCGCAATGAAGCTATTTTTCTTCCCGTAATGAGGCTGGACTTTCACCCACAATGAAGCTATTTTTCTTCCCGTAATGAGGCTGGATTTTCACCCGCAATGAAGCTATTTTTCTTTCCATAATGAGGTTGGATTTCCGCCCGCAATAAAGCTAGTTTTCTTCCCGTAATGAGGCTGGTATTTACACTAATGGGGTAAGGACAAGGAAAATGTCATTTAAATTAAATGTAGTTACATTTTCTTGAAGGAGTAGAGGGAGAAACAATTAAAGGAATCAAATCATCTCATTACACCCTGGTGGTACCCAAAACATAACCTTCAAGTCACCGGCAAACCTTTGTCCACTTGCTCAATGGTGCGGGTCACGTTCTACCTTGTGTGGAATCTGCTCCTCACACCCTTCTCTCCATCCACCATCCATTCCTCTAGTCGTGTTGACTCAGGTCACATTAAAAATGGGTCATAAACGTGTGCTGGCTCTATACGAAACGTAATCAAGGCGACAGCCGCATTGTTTCAGAACACTATTTTTGAAAATTCTATTGTGCACACAATTAATATAATAATAGTGTTCCTACGCGTCCTGTAAAACCTGGAATTTTAAAATGTTTCTTCCAGGTCTGGAAATGTTATGGAAATTCTCATTTTTCCAAACTTTTCCTGGAATTTTCTAGGTTGTCCTGGAAATTCCTTTGTCAATTTGTTTTAATACATTGCCCTAGACATATATAATCACGCTGTTCCATTACAGGGTAGTCAATAAACTGTGAATATAGCTCAAAAAACAACTTCGTACTTAATCCATCCTCACTAACTTTCTCCACACTTCACTATCCTTGCATACTTCCTTCGCTTAAACAACATCCATACACCGAGTCATACATGCTCTTGTATTCTTAAAACTCTTAATGTTTTTGTCTTTTTCGCACATTCGTCTACAACATTTAGCCACATTTTACATGGCCAACCCCTTCCATTTGATCCACACACTCTACCTTTATATTTGCTTCTTCATTCAATTCACACTCACCCTCTGAACATTTCCAAACCAACATAAGATGCTTCTCTCTCATTGCTTATTGGATTCCCTTTCAAAACGCACTCCTTCAACGCCCACTCATTACTGACTCTGTCCATACAAGTTTTTCCAGAAATATTTCTTAGATATTTCACACCACTCGTATTTACTTTGCTCTTGTGTTTTGACTGACAAACTCACGCGTCATATCCATAAAACAATGTTGGTGTGAGCACACTTTTATAAACTGCCATCTTTGACTCTTGATACTATTTCATTCTTTGCAATAGTCCACATACATACACCTACTCTTCGAAATGAATTCACCCATCTGTCGATTTCACCATCTATCCTTCCACTTTTACAGAACATTCTGCCCAGACACACAAGATCATTCACTTGTTCTAACAGTTTTTCATTTATACTAAGTTGGCAATCATTTCCTGATCTTTTCTTATCAAAAACCAATACCATAGTTTTAGAGACATTTATACAAAGATCCATTCTGTCTTGCCACACTCACGATTTAATGCATTCTGCAAGTCACTTTCCTTCTCAGCCATTAATACAGACATTGTCCAATTGTACACCAACCGCGTCCTCACAAGCATCCCTCACACTTATCCATGAAAACATTAAACAACCACGGAAACATAGCACACCCTTGCCTAACATCCTGTTTAATGTCGACCCACTCTCTCAAAGTTCCATCCACCCTTACACACGCTTTATTTTCATCATGAAAACATTAAACAACCACGGAAACATAGCACACCCTTGCCTAACATCCTGTTTAATGTCGACCCACTCTCTCAAAGTTCCATCCACCCTTACACACGCTTTATTTTCATCATACACCGCCTTACTTGCAAATTTACTGACCATGCATCGACACTATACTCTCAAAGAACATTCCATAACATACTACTCTTGACCCGATTGTACGCTCTTTTTTAAACATGACAGTAAATTATTATTGTAAAAATTAGATAACCTTTATTACATTTGTACCTAAGAAATAAAAAGTAACTAAAACATAATTAACTAGCCCCCTTCGCCGTAAAAAAATATTGTAAAGAATCCTGTAAAACAAAGCTTCAAATCATCCATCATGTCAATATAAAACAACTTTATTTTTATTTTAAAAATACAGTCCTACCATCACTGTATAGCCCCCTCCCTCTTTTTATCCTCCCTCCTATTTTCATCTCATTCCTCTTTCCACACCCCTACCCCCCCCCCCGCCCCCTTCACCAACCCCACTTTCCCTTCAACAACTTTTTTTTTCCAACGACTATATAATATACTATTAAAATTTGTATGACGATTAAATTAAATTTTCAAAGTAAAATATAGCCTATGTTACTCGCTGATAATGTAGCTTTATATTGGTGAAATAATTTTTAAAATCGGTCCAGTAGTTTTCGAGTTTATCCATTACAAACAAAAAAAAATCTTTCCTCTTTATAATATTAGTATAAATATAACGACTATTTGCAAGTGATTTATTTATTTGTGATATTTAACTCACACTTTCTAAACTGATTGATTATATCTGCACACGACTTATAAACTAACTTATATCTAGACCAGACACAGCATCCAGCCTCTGACCTTTAAACTCATCACTGTGAAAGGGGAGACCCACATTTCACCCATGATTGTTTGCAAGTAAGTTTATGTTGTTTTAATTATTTAAATAACTTATTGCGTCATGGAATTCATTAAAAACATAACAAAAGGTGTATAAAGGTGAATAAAAAAAGATATATCTTTAAATAAAATAAACTATGTACTGATGTGTATTTTACCCACAGTTACTTTATACACTTGTCCTGGAGAAACTGTAGAAAATCCTTGAAAAGTCCTTGAAATGTTCTGAAATTTTTTTTCATGATTTTGTGTAAGAACCCTAAATAAGTAAAGCCCATTTTGAAAAATATTAATTTAGTAAAACATTTCACACTCATATAAAATCAGTCATGACTTACAAACTAACTTAACCTTGGACAGTATGCCTGACACTTCACACTTAAGGGGGCCGCCTACCGGAGGGTTGGAATGCGTTTCAGACGTTCAGGAACTAGGCGATGATTAGGTAGTGTTTAATTTTTTACAAACTTGACTTAAGCCAAAAGGAAGATAAAGGTGGGGAACATGCTTATTTATTATTCTCAACCTTACATTTTGATAATCTATGTATATAAAAAATTAATGAAAACTCGAAACTTGCCTATTTTCAATGACCCTTAAATGGCCTTAAGTATATTGTCACAGTTCTGAGACGAGGGTAACATATATATAATCCTAGATACAAACTTTCAGAAACAAATAAAGTCATTTTTTGATAGGGTCACAACAGAAAATGTGAAGATAATTGCTCATTCCTTTTGCTGTTTTGATGCATCAAAGCTAATGCTTTTCAGCCGTCAAGTAGCGCAGCCATATCCTCCATCTACGCTTTGGAAGTAAAGAATAGCCGGAGAAAGAAGGAAAGGCAGTTGGCTCCTTGCGCATGCGCTCTTTTAGTTGGATGTCTGCCTTCGGCTTGTTGAGAGTTGAGACAATACACAGTGAGCCGGCAGATTTTTAAGATTTAGGTGTTCATTAGAAAATATTAAAAATAATATTTACTGTAGCTTTTACTGTAAATGTGTTTACAAACTGGTCCTGTGTTTACGAACAGTTGTGTATGCTTTGCCTTCTTATGATAGCCATTACAATTATATATAAATAAAATAGAATAATATTGTTATTTTCAATAAATTAAAACTATTATGAACAATAACACAAGCAAAAAGGACTACCGTAAAGGGGAAAAAACTAGACTTCGACTATCTGCCCGCCGCAAAAAGTTAGGATGGAAAAAGGGGAAGAAGCGTTTTATTAATGGATCAAAGTAAGTACATACTGATTGATTAGTATAAAAACAGGGTCTAGTTCATTGTTCAACGCTTGCGTGTTAGTTTCATTTTACCGTGTTGCTCCTATATTCAGGAGGACGGGGTTCAAATCCCACCCGGAGGCTTCACTAAGCTGGTCCCGTGAAATAAAGAACCATAATTTGAATTCTGTTGCTTAAATTTAAAACATATATTTTTTATGGTCTTTATAATTATTCTTATAGATTCAATGAGCTTCCATTCATTCTTTGGACTATACTAAAATCATTACACGAAGAGAAATATTAGTAAAAAGTATATATTTACTGTACGTATACTAATTACTAACAAAGTTGTGATGGACAATTGAATTACTTAAAATATGTACAACTATATAAAAAAAAAAATTTTAATCATTACACGCAAGATAAAAATTAATTTTAATAAAGCTTAATTTAGCTCTGATACGTGAAGGTGAAATCTAAAACAATTATTACAATGTTTAGTGCCTGATTAGTAGTTTCAATTGAAAAAGTTCCAAAATCAGCTTTACAATATAAAAACCTTGAGCAACATATTTAATTTCTGGGTAAATATGAATTTTCCTTTCCTTATGAAACAACGCCCGTAATGTTTAACCCTAAATATCGCAACAAATTGGGTTGTATCAAGATCTAGAAGTTTACCGAAAATATACTGTAAATTCAATCAACATTTTGGAAGGAAACCTAAATTTCTAATCATTACTGAGCACTATTTATTGAAAGCCAGGATTATATACTAAGTATCGACACGTGTTTCTGAATTATTGCTTTGCATGGTGGGGTTGCGTGAAGCTAGTCTCCCTCAGCCGGTAATGTACGCCCCTTAGTACGTTGTAAATAAAGAACTAATTCTGAGACTGCAGGGCTTAAAGCACTAATCATGCACTAAATATTGACAAATGTTTCAGGATTAGAGCCTTACATGGTGAGATAAGCTTCACGAATCTCCACCAAGATGCATTTGCGGCAGTTTTTTTTTAATGTGAAATTGGGTGACCTGGTGGTCTAGGAGTAAGGTGTTGGACTTCTGTGCTGGCGTCCGGGGTTCAATCCTCGGTCCCGGCACAATTTATCTGATTGTTAAACCCTTCCTTCACCTCTGACAAGACGTGTATTAATCACAACTTGTGAATGTGTGGAATGCCCGGCCTCCACCGTGGTTTGGATCCCACGTTAAACTGTAGGTCCTCCATTTCATCTCACAATCATCCTACTATTGCACATTAGCGTAAGTGCGTAAAACCCAAACGGGTAGTAAGACGCAGTGCTAATAGTAAAAGTAATAATAATAATAACAATAATAATAATTTAAATGTGAAATTCACTTTAGTTTTATCATTTATCTACACACGCTAATGTGAGAGCACTTTTTCGTATCAAATCCTTCCTCGTCCTTGGTAATTTTTTTAATGCTGTTGTTTTAGTTTTTTTTTGTTTTTTTTTTCCCCAAAGAGAAACAAAGGCTTATTTTTAAACCAAAACTGAGTTATTAAAAATTCATAAGAAATTAAATGTAAGAATAATATTTGTTCACATTACTTAATAATAATAAAATAGGGCACTGGAATATTTATTTTAAATTATTGAATTAAATTGTTAGATTAAAAAAAATACAAGTCTTATATTACAATAATTAATAATTGATCACGCTTGACAAAATTAAATCCTGTATTGTTTTTGCATGCGTATATGTCCTAGCAATAAAATCCTCAGATAATTACACTTTTTGTCTGAGATTTTTGAGCTACGTGCTGAAATACAAATTAGGCAAAGTATAATGATTTCTTAGACTAAACCAATTTTTATATAACACCACCATTATATTTAATTTACAGAAAATATTTACTAGTTATAGGAAAATAACGCTTTTAATAAAAGTATGTAATTAATTTCTGTGATTTTGGTGATTGATGACATCATTTCGAGATAGTAAATTCGGCTTTATTTTTTTTTACCGTCAGAAATGTTCAAATATACCGTTTAAAGGCTTTTGATTTGGTAGTTTTATAGTATTCATAGAAAAACAAGTTTCTTAAAACGTGACCCTATTTTTCTACAGAGTATGCTTTGTAAAGGCAAGTGACTTACATACAAACAGATGTGTTAACAGTTCATCGAGTCTGCCAAAACCTAATATTCGAGAACAGATAGAAACTATAGATTGCAACTCTATGTCTCCTTCTTCTGAAGAAAGGTGAGTTTCTAAATAATTTTATGGCGTCGACTATAATCAGCTCTTTGTTAACTTGCAATAAATTTTATTGCTTGAGTATTCCTAGACTTTACGTAACTCAAGTTGGCCCGCCACATCGCCAATTTTTTCAGCCCATAATTTGTGCTCATGTGTGCCCGAACATGAACATTTATGCTGTAAAATTAGGCTTCTTAAAAAACATTTGATGTTGCGGGCTAACTTGAGCTCAGTCTAGCCAGCAACATTTTGAAAAACACAACGTATAAAAAATTGCATTTACGCCATTCATTTGTACCCCGTTTGTGCTCATATTTTGCTGAAAACTATAATTTGTGCTTCAAAATTGGGTATTTTATAAAAGATTTAATGTGGTGGGCCAACTTGAGTCCTCCCCATTCTATAACCCGTGAAAATCACGACTTCAAGCTAGCCCACCACTTAATTAAAAAATCACGTTAGCGAAATGCGGTTTGTACCATTCGATTATGCTCTAATGGTACTCATATGTACACGAAAGTAAACATTTGTGCTATAAAAGAGGCCTTTTATAGAACATTTAAGGTTGCTGGCGAACTTGAGCTCAAGCTAGCCCGAAACATTTAGAAAAACACAACGTTACAAAATTGTATTTATCTCATTCAATAGTGATCCGTTTTATAGCACAAATGTACATTTTTGGGTACATGTGAGCAGAAATGGAGCAAAATCGATTGGCACAAACTGCATTTCACTAAGATGATTTTTTAATCAAGTGGCGGGCCAGCTTGAGCTCAATGTTTTTACAGGTTTCAGAATAGGGAGTACTCAAGTTGGCCCGCCACATTAAATCTTTCATAAAATCCTTAATTTTGAAGCAAAGGTTATAAATGTTCTAGTATATATGAGCATAAAAGGAGCCCAATCGATTGGCACAAATGGCATTTTGCTACGATAATTTTTTAAATAACTATGAACACAAACGAAGCACAAACAATGAGGAAATAAAATTGTTGATGTGGGAGGCCAACTCGAGTTATGTTAGACTTTGGTTAAGATAAGTTGGCTCATTTAGTGATCCAGTTAGAAATATTTATGGCACTTAGGCTAGGTGTGTATTTAGGTCAGTCATAAACTTGGTGTCCTAGCAGAGTTGGGTTATTGACACTTGCATGAGAGGTCAGGGATCCATCTTTACTGGATGCACAAAGAATTTCCTCCTAGTTAATTTTTCTCAGCCCCATCCTCCAAGAATTCGTTATTAGTAACCAATGTGTTAAATGTAATAATAAAATAGTTGAGTGCTAATATGGTCCGTTGTATTTTAAATAATTACATTCTTTTTTTAACTGTGCAGGTTTTCCTCAAAAACATTTACAATCCTCCAGCCAGCCTTTGTAGATAACTCAGAACCTGGGTGCTCATTTTGGCCAGACATAAGCACAAGTACGCCTAAAAAGAAACTACCAACATCAGTAGAAACTCTTGATAGTTCCAATTTCACAGATGATACGATTCTTTCCACCATTTCAGAAAATGATGATTGTCTAGATGGCGTCAGACCTCTTTCCTTATCTCTTGAAAAAGAAAATTTAATGGAGTCTAAGCCAACACAAAATAATGATATATCTATCAAACCACCTGGGGTACTTATCAATGGACGTCGAATGTTTGATGCTGCTTATCTATTTGAGGAAATAGCTAGGATAAGCCGACATAGCAGGCAATTTGACTGCTCATTTGCCAACATGAATTTTATCCGTGAGGAAAGAAGAGGGATGCAAAATGTTTACCATTTTAAGTGTAATATGTGTGGAATAATAGAAAAGTTACATTCTGAAAAGCCCAACGAAGAAAATTCATACATGAATTCGAATATGGCCTGGGTGAACAGTATGTTATTGACAGGCCAAAGCTATAGCCAACTAAAAGTAATAACATCAACACTTGATATGCCTTGCATGGCCAAAGAAACATTTAACAAATGTCAAAAGAAGCTCTCTTCAGTCATACACGATGTTGCATGGCAAAGAATGGAGGCTGCGGCAAAGGAAGAAGGAAGATTAGCCATTGCAGCAGGAGATGTGGACATAGATGGAGTTCCTCTGGTAACAGTTGTGACAGACGGCGCGTGGTGCAAGCGCTCGTTTGGGAGCAATTATGATGCTCTTTCTGGTGTTGTAAGTGTAACAAAAATATTTACAATAATTTAATACTATCTTTGTCTAACGGTGAAGTTGGTGAATTATGTTTATGATTTAGAACAATAATATGATAATACGTGAATACCTTTAAATTGTGTTTTTTTTGTTCACGGTCCATTTATACAGGACTACCTATATAAATTTGTAAGGCATTATAGAACACATAGCACAATTTATTTCCATTCCAAGGTACTGAACCAGCTTATTAAAATACAAAGTGAATTTGATTTAATATTCCTAAAACTGTAAAATTAATATGAGGTTTAGTTTGAATTCAGCTTAGAAAAAGGTAATTTACTAACTTTTTACAGATGGGCATAAGAAAAACAAGAATGGGTCTCTATTTTTTTATTTGCACTGAAATTCACCATATGTTAAATATGAGAATTGAACTCAATTATTCATATATAAAGACGATTTAAACAAACGCAATTATTACCAAAATCCCTTATATATAGACTACCATAAGTTATTAGTAAATAATTTATTTTACTTGTCTTATTAAAATTTAAAATATGACTTGTTTAGTAAATATTTACTAACAGTTAGCACTTCAATACAAAACAATACAATACATTATAAGGCTATGATATGTCAAATAAGGTAACTACATTATTACAAGTTTACATCTCCTTTATATATTTTCTTATAGGCTTGTATAGTTGGAAAACGCACTCAAAAGGTGTTGTTTGTAAATGCAAGAAATTCCTACTGCTGCATATGTGCTCGGGCTAGAGCTAAAAATGATACACCAAAAGAGCACATTTGTTACAAAAACTGGAACAAGTCTCCGAATAGTATGGAATCGGATATCATAGTGGAAGGTTTCAAGAACAGTGTTGCCATGCATAACTTGAAATATCATCAGTTGATAGGTATGTTTTTTTGAAATATGAAAAATATAAGTTTTGTGAAGTGTTGGATTTTAATTTTAATCGACACATTTTAAAATGTATTTTTTAAACTATATGAATACATTGGTAAGATAGTAGGCCTACAAATCTACTGTTTTAAAAATCGTTTAGTTGAAATTTCTTGAGCTGTGACTCTAATATTTCTACATAATAGCTATAGTATAATCTAGTGGATTATTTTCTGAGTATAGCCTATATTAGTTGTTTATTTTTACAGGTGATGGAGATAGTAGTGTTATGCGAAATCTTTTAAAAGCTCAACCATATGGCCCTGGCTTCACAATAACAAAGATTGAATGTAGCAACCATATTTTGAGAAATTACTTGAAGAGGCTTCGTCATATTTCTTCAAAGAGCAAAAACGATGTTGGTCCAATTCCTCCAATTTTTAGGAAAGCTATAACTGATCGTCAAATGCGCCTCCGATGTGCGGTTACTGGAGCCATGAAATACAGGGCCAGTCAATGTGGAATTCCTCTTCATCGAAGAATTGAAGAACTGAGACAAGATATTAATAATGGGCCATGTCATGTATTTGGAGATCATGCCAAATGTGCTGAAAGAGGTTATTTCTGTAATGGACCAAAAGAAAACGAAGAGAATCTAGTCCCAGTCCTTCAAAGTGCAGGAGTATGGGTAGAAATCATAGCAGCAAAAAACCTGGTCGCTCATCATGCAGCTAGTTTACTGCAAAATGTTACAACAAACAAGGCTGAATCTTTTAATAGTCTAGTCTGCAAATACGTTTCCGGTAAAAGAGTTAATTTTTGTCTAATAGGTGGGTATCAAACAAGAAGTGAACTATCGGTTATTTCTTTGAACACAGGAGGAAAAGAACAGGATTATATCCACAAAGGGGCCACAAACGTTAGCCCAGGTCACTTCACCAAATTGCACCTAGAACAAAAAGAACGTTCAGCTCAAAAGAGGAAGATTCGAAGATTGGAACACACAGCGCCATCCAAACGAAGGAAACTATACTCTTCAGGACCTGACAGTGATTATGGAGTGTTCAAGCTAAGCCAGATATGGATTCCGAACTTTTCACGAGAAACAAAGAGGACTTTTTGAATGGCTTAAGTTTAACAAAAGAACAACGAGAACTGTTGCAACTATCAACTACTGCCCAGGTAAATTCTGTTCAATGGAGAGCGGAAAGATCAAAGCGTCTTACTGCATCTTCATTTGGTAAAATATGTAAGATGAGAAAAAACACCAAATGTGCTAATACAGTAAGAGCTCTTCTTTATAATGATTTTTTGGGGTCCAAGGCAACAAGGTACGGTTTGGAAAAAGAACCTATGGCTCTTGAACTGCTTGAAGCAGAGTTGAATGTGAAAGTGATACGCAGTGGACTTTTTGTAGATGAAAATTGCCCTTGGCTTGGTGCCACACCTGATGGGCTTATCGGAACAGACGGAATCGTAGAAGTGAAGTGCCCAGCAGTTGCAGCCACAATGACACCAGAGCAAGCTATAAAGGAAAATAAAGTCACTTTTTGTACTGTTCAGGAAGGGAAAATGCGCTTAAAGGAACAGAACAACTTTATGTACCAAGTGCAAGGGCAACTGCATGTCACTCAACGTCAATACTGTCTGTTTGTGTTTTGGACACCTTTTGGAATGTTTGTGGAAAAAATTTATAGGGATGATACTTTCTGGCAAGAAAAAATGGTAGACAAACTTACACTTTTTTTCATGAATTGTCTACTACCGGAACTTGTAGACCCAAGATTCCCCAGAAACTTGGAAATAAGGGAGCACACCACTCAAGTGGCACAATCATGATGGGAGTCAATTTTTATTGAAGTGACAATGCAAATAAGATTTAAAATATTGATTGAAAGAGTAGATATTAAAATAAATAAAAAAATATTTTATAAACATTTTATTTCAAAATGCTCTAAAAGGTATTAAATAATTCACTTATATTAGTTTAGTTAGTTTTACGTCTTACGCTGGACAATCACTATGTATCCTCACTTTATCAACTTTATAAATGCATTATTGATTAGATAAAATATGGTTTTCTTTAAAAAACATAACTGTTTCAACATATTACTACAAATTATTATTGTGGAGTTTTTAAACAATAATAAATCGTATAGTACAAACAAATACCTTTTAATATGTAAGTTGAGTTGGCCCTACTTAGCGTCCGAAAGCTTAGCTCAGTTGATAGAGTGCTAATCTACTTTGTTATGGCTTTCGTGTCCGATTACCGTTATCAACACGTCTTTAAACCCTAATAATTATAATTCTTGGCATGGTTGATTTTTATCTTTACTAAATTGTCAGCCTAGGGACTGGGTGTATGTCATAGTATTAAGTTAGTTTGTAAGTCATGTGCTGATGTAATATTTGTGTTCAGGAAGTGCAAGTTAAATACCCCAATAATTATTTTTTAAATAATTGGTACTTGGTGTACGAATGAAATGTTGCCCATCACATAGTGATGTCCTATCGAAAAATGTGTCATACTCAGGGTCGTACGCACGGGGGAGGGGGGACTTGAGGGGTGTGAATCCCCCCTCCATCCCAATTGAGAAATAAATTAATACTAGACAAAACAATCCTCAGATATTCATTTTAAACAAAATTGTTGAAGCTATTTTTGAAATACTAGATTTGTAAAATTCGTCATCAATAAACTACCATTCAGAGTGTTTTTTGCCCCAAAATTGAACGTAGTATGTTATTTGTATTGGCAAACTCTGCCCCAATATCTATTTTAATTAAAATTGCTAGAGCCGTTTTCGACATATTTTGAATTAAAAAAAGTATAAATAATAGACTACCATTCGGGGTGTTTTTGCTCAAAGAACAAACATAGTATTTTATTTGTATTGCCAAACACTACCCTAATATTATATTTAATCAAAATCATTAAAGGTTAAAAAAAAATATTTATGATCATAAAAAAGCCCATGAAGTAAACTACCCTTAATTTGAGAGTTAGAATCAAAATTTTAAAAAAAGCCCCTAAATAAACCCTAAAACTTTCAAATATAAATTTTTTACCAAATCCATCTGACCGTTTCAGATATATCGTCAGGGATAGACAGACAGACAGACATGGGGACAGAATTTTTTTTAAATCTTCTCTTTTGGATATCTTGATACATAATGTTTCATGAAACACCAAAATCTCAATTTCTAATTTTAATTATCGTTTAGTTATATTGTTCTAAAAAGGTACCATATATAAAGATGGGTGTTCAAGATAAGTTAACCCGCTTCGGTTGTTTAACGTGTCGGTCTTGTGTTGGACTCGACTGCCAAGGATGGGGATATTGAGGTTCGAATCTCATTCGGTTGTATTGAGGGCGTTTTTTCCTAAATGAATCTTCACTCTCCTTCCACGCAAAACTGAGTTCACTTCCTTTAAAACACATCCTTAATCCATTAGCGTAATAATTAATACGTTACCCAAACGGGTGGTGACAAGTGCAAAAAAAAAAAAAATTAGATCATAATTATGCAAATAAAAGCCATGTATATTTATCTATACTAATAATAAATTCTAGGGTCTGTCTGTACATAATCGAGACACATTAAGTTTGTTTCCATTACAGTCTTTTTTTACTTGAGGTACTTTTTAAGCTTTTTTTTATGGTTTTGCGTGTAAATGAGATTTTTTTTAATATCTTTTGAATAGTAAATTTAAACTATTTTTGTGCTAGATCAATGCAGCAATGCCTCCAAAGTAAAAGCTATACTGGTTTTTGCTTGCATTTGAGTCTGTGATTTAATTACTTTTTTTAGTTACTACATGGCTTTGTATGTAAATTAAGATTATTTATTCTAGTGTCTTGAGGCTATTTTCAAGAACGAAATGAATGATTGAGGTGGAAGTAAGTGGCATTTATTTGATTGCTAAGGAATGTTTTCAAGAACATCAATGAGCAAGACAAGGTCAAGTGAGGTACAAGTCACGCAAATCTTCTCACATCATACACTACTTGACCCATTGCCTTTCTCTGCGTTGTTCATGAAAACGGGCATTAAATGATCTAAATTTTAAACAGAATTTGAGCGTGAAAAGTAAATTATAAAAATCAAAAGAAATTACGTCATCTAATTCGTGAAACATGATTGCATTCACGAGCAACCTCTGTCTCAATTATTCCTCACACATCCATATCAGCACGATCGATTTGTTGTTTTTTTACAAGTAAACAAACGTTTGGAGTTGCATAGTGGCCTCACTACTTTTTACTTCTAGATCACTTCTCACTTCTGAAGGGTGATGAGTAAGGCTCTAGTCGGGGGTGGGGTTTTGGGGTGCAAACAACCCCCGAAATTTTATGAACAAAATATAATTTATGGCTTTATTAATAGTTCAAACAATAAAAATTAATGTACAAGTACAAATTAGGGGGCTGTGTTATCATATAAAGCACTTCAGAGATCTTCTAGAGGTGTTTAATATCTAGGATTTTTTCTATCCTCCTGCAGTTATGGTGTTGACGTAAAAAAAACACTCCACAGGTAGCATTTATAAGTGTTTAATATTTAGAATTTGTCCTAGCCTCCGGCAGTTAGGGGGTTATGTTGCCATAAAAAAAACACCTTCAGATAGCTTCTAGAACTGATTAGAATTTTTTCTACTCTCCAGCAATTGGAGTGTGTGCCCACCAAACCCTTCCTGATATTATTGGCTGGCTACGGTCTTGGTGATAAAAAGTAAATCAAGTAAATCAATGCAATTTCACACCTGAAGAGGGAGCTAGAAGTAAAAGTGGTTTTGTTCTTGCATACACGCTTTAGATATTAAATACATACTAATTAACATAAATCTAAGGTATAGTGATACAACCAGGATTTTGTTAGGTTTCTATTTTTACTGGGTAGTAAACAATGAGCAGATCGTACAATCCATCCTTAGAGTTTTGTATTTTGGTATGTTTGTATATAGACCTATGGATGCATGTATGTTGCCAGTAAACTAATCTAATTTGATCGAGATGGGACTTCTGTTGGATTCCTTATTTTCCGCAAACATGTTTACCTAGACAACAACACGCTACCTGCGTCCAAACCAAACGAGTAGTAAGACTTGGTGTAGTAAAATGCACAACACTTGCTTTCTCATCTGTATTCTACTAAAAAGAAAAGCGGGGGGAAGGGGGGTCATTGGTAGTGATACTTCAAGGTTCGTTACCCTGAGCACAAAAATGACAAATTATCCTAACTGGTGATAGAGGGAATAAGTTCGGGGATCTTCGTATGTGCATTCTTTTCTAGCGTTTATGGCTGCTTCCACGTGAGACAGCAAAAATTACATTATTAAAAACTTAATGCGAGTGAAGCCATGTGTAAAATCTAGTGAGTGAATAAAGTTACACACTAATGCGTAAATTAATATACCAAAATAACTCAAATAAATTATATAAATCACTTCATACTGTAGTTTGTATTAATATACTCGTGCGCTGCAAGCTCAAAGGGATAATTTTCAACACAATCTTGAAATTCTAAATAATATTGGATTTCCAGTTTGTGAACTACTCAGCTACCCTCCAAAAGAGAATCCCAAGCTTATATTGTGAAAGACGAACAGGCTTCTCTGTGTCCGAGCCTCGCCCACCTCCCTTCTTGACCTTGAGGTTATCTCGGAGTTTGCTTTGCTCAGTCGCTCTCTTTCTTATTGGCATGTCAAGGGACGGACAGAGGGTGACGAGCAGACATAAACGAGTAGTAGTTCATGTAACCGACACACACTATTGAGTTTAAAGTCATGTTGCCTGACAGCGGTTGATACTTTCTCGCTCCGGTAGGCGGCCCCCTTAAGACCAAATGCTCAAGATATACTGTTTAGATATCAAGACGAGCCCTTGTAAAAAAACATGCATATCATCATCAGCATCAGCCGGATACCCACACCAGTGGGCAGGTGGGCAAAGGTTTCAGTCTCGTCTAGTCTGATTTGGCAGTGACAAGAAGTACAGAGTTTGAATCCCAATCAGGTGTACTGAAAGTAGATTTCCTCGTATTGGTTTCCCCACTCTCTCCACGAAAATATGGGCACTTTTACTCTAAATTCAACCCGACCCCTCCACTCCATTAGTGTAATTAAACGCAGATAGCTTGGATGGGTAGTATTTGTTTGTGTACACATCGTCTTACTACCCGTCTGGACTATCCTCATATTAATACCAATGGTATACAGATTAGGAAGGTATAATTTAAAGGAAATGTACCTGCATTTAAGTAGATAAAGAGAGTGGAAAATATTTTCTTGAAATCCCTTACCCAATACACCCAACTGTGAATTTAAACCTGATGTCCCGGCCATTGTCACACCAGTCTATCGCAAGTGTAACGCCTTAAACTGAAGCGGGTGGACAGGCAGTAAGAAGAATCGAACCAGGGTATCCTTGATATATGATCCACCCTCTGAACATATACCAGGGAGTGTGGGGGGGGGGAGGAACTGTATGAAGCACCCCTCCAAATATATTATGCACAATTTTAAGTGTATGTAGGGCTAGAAGGGGGACGGGACGTGATGGGATTGGTCGAGGACGGGTCTTGGTATTGATCAGCTGGTCGGAGTGGTTTCACGGGAAGGGGGAAAGGGGCACAGCCGGGCCGTACTGCATTGCAGATACTACAGCTAGCTCGCTCACTCGCACCTAGGTCAGGGGAGGGAGGTCTCGAGGTCGGGTTGACCCGCTCTCGCATCATATGATTAGAACCCTTTCAGGATGCGGGTATCTGCGATAATAATACGCAAGGCGGACACAACGGTAATTGCGGGTACACCTGCAAATAGAGCCGCGCCTGCTTCAATTGCCGCAAGGTCTAAGGCAACCTACCCCCTCTCGCAATAGACTAGACTGCCGATGACAAATAAATAGGGGTTCGAGTCCCTGTCGGGTGTACAAATGTTTTTTCCCTAAATTGTTTTTCACTCTCCCTCCACGCAAATTCGGGTCCACTTTCTCTAAGTTCAACAATTCTCGTCACCAACACACTAGTGTAATTAGTACATATACGTATAGCCAGAAAACGTAGTAAGACATGGTGTTAGTAAATCTATTAAAGATGATTTATTACTGAACCTACCTTTCTTTTAAAATAATTTAGGCAGAAAAGTTGCAGGAATATTTTTTATGGGAATCTTTTAATTGAAGTTCAAACAAGATAGGTTCAGTAATAAATCATCTTTAATAGGTTCAAACAATTATATCCGTCCGTAGCGAGCCAATTCCGTAAAATGTGCACTACTCTTTCGGATAAAATCGTTTAAATATCTCAGATATGATTTATTATTGAATCTTAAGTTATTTAAACTTTAATTGTTGTTTATTTAAAAGTTTGTATATACATAATCCGAAGAAAATTTGCTCACTCGGGGACTATGAGCTTAACATCAACAGTTTTTATAATTTTTAATTTTTAATTACTCCATAATTATTCTATATTATGAATTAAGTATAATTTTGTTATATTATTCAATGAAAATCAGAAATTATGAAGAATACTTAAAAAATAGATGGTTTGATTAATGACAAAATAAGAGTGAAACAATATACTAATTAAAACATAAATCTCCTTATAAATTAATTCTCAGTGAATAGAATAATAATGTTTAGTGAAATTATAGTGAAAAAATACACTGCCAATCCTTTATAAGAAACATAACCGGCTAGAACTATGTCTAAAATATACACGATACACTCGTATACTTACACAAATATACAAATGTACATACACATATATGTATGTATATATATATGTGTGTGTATGCACATTTGTATATTTGTGTAAGTATACGAGTGTATCGTGTATATTTTAGACATAGTTCCAGCCGGTTATGTATATTATATATATATATATAATATACATAACCGGCTGGAACTATGTCTAAAATATACATATATTTATATATATATATATATATATATATATATATACACACACACAAAATACACTAGAGGGAGATAATAAATTCTATCAGTTGTGTTAAACACAACAGGCTGGAACAAAATCTTAATCAAAATCTTAGTTAATTCTTTTTTCCAACATTTGAGTTTTTTCTGCTTTCCTAGTAGATTATTTTGCATGACAGCAAGGAAAAATGTGGGAGAACCCAAATCAATAATATTTTTGACCCAATGTGGAGTGATACAATATGTGCCTACCTTTAGAATGTGTGACCAGATTCTCTTGTAGCTTTTCAAGCCAAAGTCGGCTCCTTCAAAATATGATTGAACATTGGATGCCATTTGAAGCTATTCGTTGGAAATTTTCACACAAAATATTAAAAAGTAAAAAACGAGAACGGTTGATGGGAGGTAAGGTTACAACTACCACTAAAAAAAACCTACACACTCCTGAAAACAGAAGATTGCCCAATCTTTAGACACAAAAATTGTCGGTCAGAGCACCAGCCAACATAACTGACATTTCTTTACTTTTCAGGAGAGCAAAAACAAAGCTGTAGCCTTTTTCTTTGCTCCCTATATCGGGAAATATAAATTGTGACAAGATAATACTTTGCAAATATTATCTTAAAGGATCAAAATTTATATTATCAGAGAAAAAAGGGCAAACTTTCTTGCTTTTATAGATTTTTAAAAATGATTCTTTATTCAGATACGTAAGTTTGTGTTATGTTATTGACATTGAAAGATTTACTTAGGTCGGGGTATTAAATAACAACAATCTTACAACAAACAAATTTTATGGGGGGGGAAAAAATGATTAAAATACATATTTCAACATAATAACTTTACATTATATAAGCACTTAATGTTCATTCATAAAATATGGCACATACAAGACCATTTTAGATGTTGAAAAAAAATTATAATATTTAACGGAAAAAATAATATCATTACAATTTAAATAAAAATAATATATAACTAGCTATTAACATTATAAATAATAATTAGGAGATAATGACTTATGATATTATTATTATTATTATTATTATTATCATCACCGCGTCTTACTACCCGTTCGGATTGTACGCACTTAAGCTAATGTGTAATGGTAGGGTGATTGTGAGATGAAATGGAGGACCTACAGTTTAACGTGGAATCCAAACCACGGTGGTGGCCTGGCAATCCCTTATGTTACTTGAATTAAACAAATGAAAACATTGTGTGAATATAAATTTTTTTAGCAAAACTTTAGCATTCATGACATAACGATCTAATGTATATAAAATATGATAAAACAAACAAATAAAGCTGTCATTCATTAATAAATGTAAAATAATAATCGATACATAAATGACAACTGTAGTACTTCACTTAGTTTTTATCATTCATTCCCTTTAAACTCTATTGAAACTAAATAAATAGCAATAAAAAAACACTTCCACGCAAAAGAGAAAAATTGTTTTTCTGTCCTAGTGATTATAAACTATTAAAGGGTTCACTTACGTTAGTTTTTGTTTTTGGAGCAACCGCTTCCAAGGGCAGTATGAGCAGTATCTATCTACAACACAAATTGCCGTTAAGTGTAGTTAGCCCTCCCCCCCCTCCCCCTCATAAACCACATAACTTTTTAAACGAAGAGAAAAAGTTCTCATTAGATTCTAGGACACCCTTGACAGATATTCAAATACCGTTGATATTACCATTTGAATAAAATTAAACTATACGTTTCTACTGGAGCAATATTTCGATTTATTTTGCTATAAATACTGCAAAAACACTGTCCTTTTCTCGCGTTCCCTGCACTCCCGCCTTAAGAAGAGGGGCTTGCCGTTGCACGGAGAGATCGGCCTGAGAACCCTGATTAGGTGTATTAAAGGTTTTAAACCTAAATTATGTTCAACTCTCCTGCCACACAAATGCGGAGATATTCCCTCTAAATTCAACCTTCCTCATCCTTACCTGATAGTACAAAATATGTGGATAGCCTAGATGGTTAGCGAGACCATGTTACTTTACATCCATTACTGTTTCCAAACTATGGTCAGGGTCACTTTTTTAATTACAATTTTTCCATTACCGGCTTGCTAGGCTTGTCGTAGCTTCATATGGCTTATAAGCTCTCTTAAGACTAGGACAGGCACAACATCCAGTCCCCAACCGTTAATTCATCACTCTGAAAGGGTACACCCATATTTTCATCAATGATTAATTTCTGACCATGCCGGGAATTGAGCCAAGGATTCTTAGCTCAGTAGACAGACACGCTACCGACTGAGCTAAAGTGTGAGATAGCGAGGCCCATTGTGCCTCAGACCTTGCCTTAAAAGAAGAATATGAGCCTCAATAGAGTTGCTCCCTTGTGGTTTTTTCTATTGCGTCTTACCACCCGTACGTATTATCCGTATACTTACACTAGCAAGGTAGCTATTAGGAAGATAGAATTTAGTAAAAATATACCCAAAATTGCGTGGAGGAAGAATGAAACTCCATTAAGGCAACAAAAAAACATACCGCACCCACATGGTGTTTAAATCATGATTCATGACTTTGTCAAGCGGGAAACCAAACAATATGAGACTTGCCGCCTTTGTCCACGTGCCTTAATGGTGTGATTTTTGCATCTAAATTAACGCTGCTTTATTGGTGTATTCCTTTTTGGAGGTATCAGATTTTCGGATGATACATTGTTCAGAGAGTAAAGGACATTTGATATGTTTTTTTTTAAATGACATCTCTTATATTATACAGTAGGGAAGTAGAAATCTGGGCAAACCTTCGGTTGATGTATTTCACACAGTCGAATCAGAGGGGGAGGGAGAGAGAGAGAGAGAGAGAATATCGACATCTTGGAGATATCGGGGTCAGCGGTTTGTATTATATACGGCTGTTTGAACGTCGTGATGGCCCTCCTATTTATCTTCCCAACATTTGCAAGCGGAGTAAAAGGGTCCGAAGAGAGTTTATCTGTCGATGTATGGACTGTATATATCAAAAGGTCTCCAAACCAGTTAATATAACTGATGGTTTTTACTGCCAAGCAAATATATTTCCGCCAGGATCGTTAGTATTATCCTTCCTTACTCTATGGCATCAGAAACTCAGCTCGAAAGTTCATTGCAGCACTTATAAAAAAGTATATCACAGACATATCTTGAGCTGGTTCTATCCAGTCCACCTCATTACACCTTATCCCTTTTAGGTATATTCTAATGTTAACCTCCCATCTGCATCTAGGTCTTCTCGATGGTCTCCTCCCATTGGGTTTTCCAGTCAATACCCTGAATACGGTTCTAAAATCTCCTATTCGCACTGCATTTCCTGCCCATCGTAATCTAGGAGATTCGACTAGGCCTTGTGATGAGTACAGGGAATATAGCTCATCATTGTGTAGCCTCCTCTACTCTACAGTAGCCACATCTCCTTTTGGACCAACTTTATTCCTAGTTACTTTGTTTTCGAACATCCTAAATTTGTTTTCGTCATGTAAGGCAAGAGACTACGTTTCCCACCCATACAGAACAACCGGTTAAATTATTGTTTTATATATTACAGGGAGTTGAACCGGAACAAATAACTGAAACTCAGTTATTTTTAAGGAACCAGAACACGAACCTAAAAAATAAATTGCTTAAGAACCGGAATCGATATATATATATATTTAGGTTAATAAAGTTTCTTATCGGTTCTTACGTTTTATAAAAAATATATAATTGCATTTTTTTTGTTTAGCACCGCGTTTTACTAACCGTTCGGGTTATACGCTTAATTACTAATTACGCTAATGGATTAGGAATTGGTAAGGTATAATTTAGATGAAGTGAACCCGCATTTTCGTGGAGGGAGAGTGGAAAACAATTTAGGAACAATCCCTCCCAGTTCACCCGACCGAGACTCAAACCTCGATCTACCATCCTCGGCAGTCTAGCTCAACACGACTAGTGCGTTAATTAACTACACCACCGAGGCGGGTAGTTGATTTAATTTTATGTCCTTCTTTCTGAAACTTAATTTTATTTTGAAAATAAAATGTTCCCAGCAGTAAGCATTAATGAGTTTAGATTCTTGATGAATGATAATTGTCACATTGTGTAGGGTTTTCTAATTTTACTATATTAAATGAGAAACATAGATGTGATGAGATAGATATTACCCAGTGCGAAATTTCTTTAAATGACATATTAAGGATATTATTAATATGGTTCTTGAGATAAATTACTACATAAAGTGTATTTATTGTAACCCTGCAAACTCATTTATTATTTAGCGTGTCTACATCTTGAAAACTTCAAGAAAGACAGTACTAACATTTTAAATTTAAAATGTTTTAATTGAAGTAAATAATATTGCCGTAGCATTATTTTAATATTTTATTAATAAAGCCTAAAAGAATGTTTTTATACATAAAAATAATTTTAGTAATATAGTAAAGAATTGACACACACACTTTATATAGCTGATTTAAATTTTTTAGACAAATAAACTAAAATCATATAGGTATATATTACTTCCTCTTTGTTCTGATACGGTAAGTAGTTGGTTTGGTTACATCAAAATCAAACCAGCTCTAGATAATATATTCACTTTATTTTCAACTGAAAATATCCATAAAATAAAGATTTGTTTATATATTAATTATAAAATGAAATTATTTTCATAAATTATCAAACAAGGCTCTATGGCGTCATCCCGCAATAGATCAATACCGAACGAATGGTCTCCATATGTTGGCGAAGATACTCTAACTTCGGTGGATAGAGGGTCTCGTGTGTTCAGCACGACGAACTCTTCGGCCGTTAACCTCGATTTTCTAGACCGAATCCACTACTTCTTTATTCAAGTAGCTCCTCATTTATCCTCATGAGTCTGAGTTTGACTCTGTTCAAGACCCACTGATTGACATACAAATCTGGAAGCGTAGGGGACCTCTGGATCTGTAGCCAGGAACTTCATCACTCGACCAGAGAGGCTGTGTTTTTTTAATTATCCTTTTGCGTTCTGGTAAACAAAAATAAAATAAAGCTATTTCCTACTCAAATTGAACCCTGATTTGCAAATAAATTATGCAACTATCAAACTTCTGAATTTTTGTGTGTGTAAATAACTTGTTTTTTTTTTTTTTAGATTATGTTTTATTTATAAATATTTTAATGTAACTAAACTAATAAGTATAATTTTATTAATAACAGGAACAAGAATCGGAACTTAATTAAGAACTGAAAAGAACAGGAAATTTAATTTTTCTAGAATCCGAACCTTTAAAATTTTGCTTAAAGAACTGGAACAGGGACCAGAACCAATATGTATTTCAGTTTGACTCCCTGTAATGTTCTACGTTTTACTAGCCTTGAACAGTCGAGATATTAACAACTTCCTTTGTGGTAAAAAATACTCCTGATGCCAATTTTTTTGCACTACATATTAATACCCGTCCAGCCTACAAGCATTTAGTTATCCTAACAG